>JAGFMF010011390.1:3974175-4040408 GCA_019455555.1 Galemys pyrenaicus
GAGGTCTGCCACACCATGTGGGTCCCCTCCCCCCGGCCGGCAGCAGGGATCGAACTCGTGCTGCAGTGGCTGCGATTTGCTTCGTAGTGCATTGCTTAATCCACTGCGCCACCAGGGGAGGCCCCATAAATTTTCTTAATTGTAATGATGTCCAGTCTCTTTCTTTATAGTCAGAAAATATAAAACTTTATTTATGAATAATTTATTTATTTTTTTTCTTAAAATATTTGCTTTCTTTTTTATGAATAATTTTTAATGATACAAGCAAAGCAGGGGCCAAAATTATACATCTACAATCTACCTGTAACTAGCAGTACATACATGATCTAACAGTATAAATAAGTAGCAGTTAGTCTGAGAGAATGAACCAAACCAGAGTCAATATACAGAAAATACTTGGGTTGTCCCCATCACTCAGGTTGAACTAGGCCTACTGCTTGTTTCTTCCCTGAGCACCTTTCCAAAGGGAGGTGGACCTGCTGCTCTAAGGGGACTGAGTCCTGAAAATTGAACCCCCCACAGCAGGTAGAGCTGGCTTATAAAGCTCCAAACATTTTCCACACCCTTTACCAAGACACTGACTATGACTGTTAGAAAGATTTGTGGAGGGCCTCCCTGGTGGCGCAGTGGGTTAAGCAACACACTATGAAGCAAACCGCAGCCGCTGCAGCATGAGTTCGATCCCTGCCGCCTGCCAGGAGGGGGACCCACATGGTGCAGCAGATCTCTCCTGCTGTGCCCGCTGCTCCCCTCAGCAGTGTACTTCGGTTGATCTGCCTGTTCTGCTCCCCGCTCTCTGTGGTGAATCCTTTCACCGCCCCTACACCTCTGGCCTGTACCCCAGTGCTTGTGTGCATAAATAAAAATAAATCTTAAAAAAAAAAAAAAAAAAAGAAAGATTTGTGGAAAATTCAGGAAAGAATGAAAGAGAGAAGAGGGAAATCATTTCTTCTTTCAAATGAGAAGCTCAGGCCTCTCTTGCCTCCAGAACAGGACACAACTCCACATGCAGCCATATGGATTTAGGTTAGACGACTAGCAGAACCTGATGAGGCAAGAGAGACAGCTCCTAAGAAAATTTTTCTAAGAGCAGTGTTTCTGTGTTTCTAGGCCCTGTTTCTGTCTCATAGAACTTCACTGTTTCAGGAGAGAACTGAAAGGAAATGCTTTGTGATTGCAATCTTCCCTCCTGTGCCCCACCGGGCAAGGGATACTAGTCCCACAGGTGCAGCACCAGGTCTGTTCAAACAAACAAGGTTTTCATCACCTGAAAATGGCATGCAGGAGCCCTAGAGAGAGAGTGTGAGACACTGTGTTGTGAAGGTTAGAAGGCAAGGGGTCTGAGATGCCTACTCCACCCTTACATTGGTTGGTGTTTTGTTAGGAGACCCAATAAAAAGCAGCTCTTTTCCCCACACAAGTTGAGTAGGGAAACCAGTTGAGCCATAAGACATAGAAACCAACGGATAAAGATCCAAATGTCAGCTTTGTTATTGATAAGAGCTAAACTGGATGATGTGGCTTGTATGTGTGGCCAAATGGGATTGCCTTTCCCAGAATAAACTTACCACTAAGTTACAGGCAGGACTGGAAAAACAGCAAGCCTCCTTTTATGGGGCTCTGTAAAACTTGAGGCTCCTGGTTATAAACAGTAACTGCCCACCTCCCCCCACCCCACCCCGCCACCCGCCCAATCAGGCTGACTCCCAAAATAAACACAGGGAGGGTTTAATCTGAGCAAGCTCAGATCATTCTTCCAAACTCATTAATTACAAAACTTATCCCAGTTTTAAGAAGAAGGATGAACAAGGGGACAAGGGGTGGGAAGAGGGGCTAGGAGTCTTAGTCTAGTGATTTTCAAACTTTAATATGCATCAGAATGGCCCGGAGGGCTTATTACAACACAGACTGTGGGAGTCCACCATAGCACCCAGAGTACAATCTGATAAGTTGTGATATCTTTAAATTTTTTTTTTTTAACAAGTTCCCTGATGATTATCTCCAGACCATATTTTCAGAAACAATGCCGGAAGAGAATCTCTCCACTTGGAAACATGGAGGAATAAACATTCCCTTTGACAATCAGGACCTGTGTGGTTGCCAGCTCCAGGAACGCAACTCAACAGGCAATAAAGAGAAGAATTCACATAACTAAATGATACAGCTATTGATCTAACTTCAAGCACGACTAGGCTGAGAGACTCAAATGGTATCTTTCACTCTTTGTCTCTCTCAGCTGTGTTGGCTCAAGAGGGCTCTAGTCTAAAACAGGGTTTCCCCTGGTGCTGGTAAGATGGTTCCCCTTACATTTCTTTCCCTGTTGAGAACATATAAGATCTCAAACTTCAGTATGAATCAGAATTATCTGGAAAGCTTGTTAGAACATAGACTGCTGGCCCCTACACAGGAGTTTCTGATCTGGATGGTCTGGGGCAAAGTTACCAAATTCCCAGGTATTGCTAGTAATGTTCACGGTATCAGAAGAATAGAGAATGACTCCTGGGGAGGCGCAAACAACAGATGTTCACTACTTTTTGTTTCACAGATGAAGAAACTGAGTGGTTAAGTGGCTAGTCTGTTTCGTTCCACTTACAAGTTAAAAGTTTTTCCAAAGACCATGTTGGCACAAAACGGAGAGCCAGACTGCTATCTCATCTTTGGTTAGGGAATTTCAGAAGCAAGCATTCTGCACCATTTCTTATATTTCCTAGTGGAATTAAGCGCCAGACATCCACGCTCGCTAAATAGCACATTCCTTTAAGGTTGTCTTCCCTTCCTTGTATTCCCCTCCTTCCCTCTCTAGCTTTCTAATGTCATCTGGCCTCTCTCATACACTATAAGCACTAGAATCATTGTTGCAGAGATATGTTTTTCGCGGGGAAGCTCAACCAAGTTACTAATAATTTTTGGAAATGGACCATGTCTACCCAAAATACAAATTTATATACCCTTGACCTAGCAAATTTGATTCTAATAACAGCTGTATCTATACAAAACGACATAGCTGGGGTTATTTCATAAAGCACACAACTCAACTGGCAATAAAAAAAGAGTTCATATAACTAAATGATACAGTTGTTCATCTACCTTTGAGCACGACTAGGCTGACTCAAATAGTGTCTTTCACTCTCTGTCTCTCTCAGCTGCATTGGCTCAATATGGCGCGAGTTTTAGGCAGGTTTTCCCCTGATGCTTGCAAGATGGTTCCCCTTATATTTTTTCCCCTTGTGGAGAACAATCAAGATTTCTCAAACTTCGGTATGAATCCACATTACTTGGAGAGCTTGTTAAAACATAGATTGCCGGCCCTCCACCTAGGGTTTCTGACCGGACATCATTCAAATTTAACTAACTTGAAATTCGTGAAGTAAATCAAGCAGGTGTTATACAGGGGAAAAAAAAGGAATTTCTACTAACTTTGTATACCCTTCAATATTTACTTAAATGAGAAAAGCAAGATGTCAAACAATGTGTATAATACGTTATGTGCAAGAGGGAACATGTGTAAATATATATTTGTTTTCAATCAAAGATTATTTCTAGAAGAATAAACAAGAATTGCATAGAATATTCTTGCATATACTCTGGCACCTTTTGAATTTTGAATCATCTGACTGTATCACCAATTCAGAAAAACAAATTAATTAAAAGTTCACAAAGTGAGTGTGGAACAGAATTTTATACTCAGAATGGGGGGAGGGGGGAGAGGGCAAAGACAGGGATAAGGGCAGAAAGAGCACAAGGGACTGAAGTGATGGTGCACGGGTGAAATGATGGTGGGAACTCCCTGGGGAATACAAATGATGTCAAATATAATTTAATAAATCTAATAAAAAAAAGGAGGTAGTCATTTTAGAAACTAAAGTTAGATATCATTGTCACTACAAACTACAACTTGTAACATGTCCCCAAAAATGTAAATTAACAGCCACCTAAGTTTTAAAAGTACAATGTGTAAATTATCTGGGGAAACTGAAAGAATAAAAGACAGGAAAGGTTGTTGAAGAGTCCAACACACTGACAGGTAGGCATTTTCAAGCTGTCATTTATGACATCACCTCTCTCCTAGGAGTCTGCGATGAGGTGGAAACTCTACATATTCAGTCTCTTGCAGGTACAGTAGCTACTGCTATCATCCCAGTTTTGCATGTGAGGATATTGAGGCTGAGGGAGCTGATGAAACTGGTTAAAAGTGCCACATAGTACCTGACTAGGACTCCTGGACCTTGAAAAAAACTTCGAGAGAGAGGTCATATTTTGGTAACAATATCTCAGGGTCCAGGATTTAAAATACCCTAGTGTGAAGAAAGGCAAACCATTTTGTCTTTGGCCCCTCTGCACATACTTTCACACCACAGCCAGAGCCTGGGGATCAACAGGAACACCTTGGCTCATGCCTTGCTGTCTGTCACTGGAGCATGCCGGTAACTGGGGCCACGCTCCACGACTGGAATCCACTAAAATTGATGTCAAAAATATTTTTTTGATTAACATTTGGTTTTGCCTTTGCAGCCCCTCAGTGTTGGCACAGACATTTTTGAGCAAATATTTGTTGTGTGAATGAACGAACAGTTGGACAGCATGGTGTGAAGAAAGCACTAAGCCCAAAGAGGTCAAACTCAGTCTCCAGAAACACAGGACAGGCAAAGCCACAGAAAAGATAGAGCTGCCACTGGATGTCACCTTGGTTGCTGTCACACCCATGGTTTTGTGGTCATGGAGCCAAGTTCCAGACTTGAGACCTCCAATGCCTACCCTGGATCCTGGTTTCCACCATTGACTTCTTGCTCTTCAATTTTTCCACTCTCTTTATTTCTGTTTGTCTCTGTTTCAGCTTTCCTGGTTCCCTTTCAATTTTCAATTGGTCTTTCTCTCTTTGTTTCTATCTCAATTATCTAAGTTTCTATTTCCATTTTACTCACATTTCTTTCAATAACAAACCCCAGCCTCTTGAAAAATATTCTTTGCATTACTAATTCTCCAAACAAGGCAAAACAAAACCTCAGAGACTTGACTTATTCACCAAAGCATATCATTCCAAAAGTTAGTGTGATCATTTAGATTCATGCCTTTATACAATACTCAAAATTGTATCTCAAATGGATTTAAGAGTTAAATATGTAAAAGCTAAATCACAGAAAACTGACAGGAAATTGAATTCACTATCAGATCTTTGGAGGAATAGTAACTTTTAAGGCATTGACACAAAAGTAGAAATCACAAAGGAAAAGATGAAAAGATTTTACAGTACCAAAATGGGAAGCTTCTGTACAAAGAAAAGTAAAAAGATGAAAATTTAAAAAGCAGACTCAGAAAAATGTTTGCAGTAACAATTCAAAGGATTACTATCTAAGTTATAGGAAGCTTACAAGATAAAAAGAAAAATTAAAGCTTTAATAAACAGACGTCATCCATAAATAGAAATGTAACCATAAGTCAACATAAGGAAAAGTGTTTAGCTTCACATTCTCAAATATGTGCAAATTAAATCATTAATAGAAACCATTTCCCTGCTATTATACTAGCAAAAATTAAAACAAGGATAATACCAATGTTTGTGGTTAAGTAAATTTACACAATACTATTGGAATTCTCCTTGGCAATAATTATCAAGAAACTTAAAACTATTTGTACCTTTGTCCCTTAATTCCATTCCAAGGGATTTCTCCTAAGGCAGCAGATTTTAAACTATGTTCCTTTGAACCCTGAAAGTTCCAAAAATTGTCTGTGGGACTTCTGGGGATTGGCAGGTGGGTGGTAATGTATTAGCCAAGATTTGGAGCTTTAAGCAAGAGAAAGTAATCCTGTCTCTCTCAAACAAAAATTCAATGCACTGAAAAACACTCAGAGGTTCAGAGAATCAAAGTGAAGCTTTACAATCACCGGTTCTGAACACAGGCAGGAAACAAGAATTCCAGAGGGCTAGGCAGCTGGAACCACACCACAGGCTACAGAGCAAGAACAGTCAGGGGCATGTGCTGCTGCTGCTGAGAGGAAAGTGGCCTCTCATCACCCCCACACTGTCCATGCTTGTGATTCAAAGATAGCAGAAAGAAATGTCTGATTGACTGAACCTAATTGCACGCCTCAGGTTTTGCAAAGAAGTATAAAGTGGGGTAAAGAATCTGTGTTTCAGCCTTCCTAATGGGAACTAACTCACATACCTAGGCAACACCCCCTTGGAATATTTGGGTACTTATTGCAAAGTAATATGGGTGCTGGACAGCTGGAAGTCAGGAAATATCTTCCACTGGATGATAGAAGGTTGACCCATACACTTCTCAGTCCCCTTTCTTTATTTCAGCCAAAGCAGTTCCACTTTTACCATCAGCTTTTCCAAAGAGTTTTCAGGCAAAATTTTATTTGAAAGAAGGTTTCTGCAGCTTTAACACATTTAATAAGCCCTTATAACAGCACCAGGAAGACTGGCTTAATAAATGTTACCAAGTCTCTCCTTCCTTGCGGTCTCCAAACACAGAGAGAAGATACTTGCTCTTGTAACCTCCCTCACAAATAGTGACCAGGAAAGACAGGAAACATCTTCTGGGGTTGACTCTGGTATGAGAACAACAAAAAGATAAGTTTGACTGGCATTATCCCCTTTCTCTCTTCTGTCTTGAGAGCTTGTGTGGAGGTTCTAGCAGGGGAGCGCAGCTACTCTATACCCTCGACCGAAGACCGGTCGTCTCTATTCGGGGAAGGCCGTCCTCTTCGACGAGCGCGCAGCTTCGGGAGGGACGCACATCTCTTCTGTCTTGAGTGCTGATTTGAGGATGAGCGCTCCAGCTGCCATTTTGAGAACAAGACCATGAGAAAAAGACCAAGGAAAACAAAGCCATCAGACACCCACTGGGGAGAAAAAGGAGTTACAGTTAAGTGCACTAGTAGAATATGGCAAAGTCTCCACAGCCAAAAAACGCTAAGTAAACTCTTGTGAATAGGATTTGAAAATGGGCTCTTGAAGTTATGTGATTATTTTTTTTGGGGGGGGGGGGGGGAGAACTTCTGGGATGAACNCGCTAAGTAAACTCTTGTGAATAGGATTTGAAAATGGGCTCTTGAAGTTATGTGATTATTTTTTTTGGGGGGGGGGGGGTCAGAACTTCTGGGATGAACTTTGAAGGAACTTTTTGTTTTTGTTTTTAAGACCCATTTTACAAAAGGAATGCTTTATCCCTAGCGTGGTGTTGAGGTTCCCCTTGTGAAAACTTTACTATGAAAACAAAGCCATCAGTCATCCATCTCTAAAATAATTGTTTTATAAAGAAAAATAAACCCTTATTTTATAAACCATTTAGAGAAGTTTTTTGTTCCTTGCAGTTAAAAATATTATTAATGATATATACCTCCCCAAAGTGGAAAAATATATGTTAAATTGTTGATTACAGAATTTTTCGAATTGTTTTAAAAAAAAGAGCTACATTTAAATGTCTCAGGGAGATTGCTTAAATAAATTACAGTATATCCACTGGATGAACTGATAGGTTTATCTTGAGCTGGTGGATGAAGTCTTTAGGTGCTTATGACATAATAGCTCAAACACTAGAATACATTACTTTATCGATGTTACTGTACTATATATAAGCTACCTGCCATCTCCACTATGGCTCCTTGAAGAACTGAATCAGCCACTGTACCTGTGAGCAGAGCAGTGCTAAGTAACCATCTCCTGTGCCATGTGGCTCTCTGATGCTCCTATCCACACAGCTGATTGGCTCAGAGAAGGACAACTGATCCAGAGTGGCCAGCATGCTCTAAGATGCTTAACTGTTGGCCCAGCACTCATTTGAGCAGGGTTCGCAGTAGTCTTGTTCTTTGGACTCAGAATTGGGGAACACCAAGAGAATCAGAAAAATCACATCAGGATCTAAACTTAAAGAATACACAAATCATTAGATCAAGTTTGGGAATGAGAGATGTGAGCACAAGTGTTATAAGGAACTAGAAAATATTAAGGTGATAAAAAGGCAAAGTAGAGTGTGAGGAACTCTGTCAGGAGAATGGAGAGAAGGCAGGAGACACAGAAAGTGGCAAGAGCATAAATCTAGGCAAATGGTAGAGGGTCTGCTACTGAGTTCTGGAGACCTGTGAGAGTGACTTTCTAGTTTCTATCCAATCCACCTGGCTGGACTCCAGCTTCATTTGCTGAGTTACTTTGAGAATCTTTTCTTTTCCCTTTTGTCTAAACTGTTACAGTTAGAACCTGCAAACCTATGTGAATTTGTGTTCCTGGGAATTATGGTAGTCTAACACAGGTATACACAAACACATAAAAATCCTCTCTGTCTATAGTATATATTGTTTTATTTTTTTAAAGCATCAAAATAGTTACTAATTTGTAGGAGTGTTTTGTTTTTTCTTCTTTGCAGAAATCATAAATATGTCTGTCAACCAATATCCTTTTATAATATGATTTGTCCTGAGCCACTGGGTATGTGAGCAAATGAAAACAAATGATTTATCAGGAAAGGGAGTTTGTGAGTATTTCTTTTGAGGAATTGATTACTGATGCTCTATTTTTTTATTTTTACATTAAACAAAATTATGTTTTAAAACCTCATGTGTACCTAATGTTTGATCTTACAATACTACTTCCAAGAATTTATTTTAAGAATATATTAAGAGACAATGCATGAAAATGTAAGGTTTTTGTTTATTTGTTTGTTTTTAAAGATTTATTTATTTATGCATACAAGCACTGGGGTACAGGTCAGAGGTGGGAGGGGGGGTGAGAGGTTCCACCAGCGATAGAGTGGGGAGCAGAACAGGCAGATCGACTGAAGTACACTTCTGAGAGGAGCAGCCGGCCAGGCAGGCAAGGTCTGCTGTGCCATGTGGGTCACCTCCCCGCCAGCAGCAGGGATCAAACTTGTGCTGCAGTGGCTGTGTTTTTGCGCCGCCCAACCCACTGCACCACCACGAAGGTCCTGAAAATGTAAGTTTTTGAATACTCATTCCAGTGTTGTTGGAGTAGGAAAAAACAGAAGCCATAAAGCAGACAAAGGACACTGTACTGGTTAAATAATCACCATACGCCCATATCAAGGGGTGCTGTACAACCATTACAAGTCATATTATAAAAGGATATTGGTTGACAGAAATGTTTATGATTTCTCCTAAGAAGAAAAAACAAAACACTCCTACAAATTAGTTACTATTTTGATGTTAAAAAAGAAAACAATGTATACTCTAATAGTCACTTTGAAAGGACAAACACTAACATTAACAGCGGTTGTCCTTGGGTTTGGAGGAAAGGATGATCAGGGTAAAAAAGATAGAATTTTTCCTTTAAGCATGTCTTCTTTTGTTTTTCTACAGATAATATCTTATTTATGTAATTAAGGAAGTGAAGGGAGAAAGATTTCTTTCCTCTTTTTCACTTTGTTAAGCCAAGCCAGCTGACTGCTTGCCTGTATGCCTAGGCAACCCGACCCCTACCAGGACCCCCCAAATCTCCCGCAGCCCTGAGCCTGGGGAACCCCTGAGGTCTGCTAAATCGAAGTCTTTTGCGTTCAGAGCAAAAAGAGCGCAGGTAATAAGACGATCTGAGCACAGAACAAGGGTCGGGCAGATCTGATTCCAGAAGCAGGAGGGTGTGCTGTCGGGGTCAGTAGTCTGCTGCAGTCTCCAGTGCGGAGGGGGTGGGGTGGGGGCGGGAAGCGGGGCTGCGGATGGGGGGAAGGGGGGACCTCCCCACACCCGACCCGAGTCCCGGCAGCGCTTAGGGGCGTGACTCCGCAAGGGCCCTGAGCTGGGGCGTGCCGGCGGCTGTGGGTCGGCGCGGTGCCGCGGGCAGGGCTAACGCGGGGACCGCCAGGTTGTGCTCACCGAGGTATGAAGCTCTGTGCCAGTGGTCAAACTAACAAGACGGAAGTGGCCCAGGACCGGAGCTGGCCCGGCCTGCCGAAGACTCCCCCGCCCGCTCGGCGTCCACGTGCCGCGGCGGAGGAGCGTCTCTGAGGCGCGGTGCGGCCAGGCCCGGGGGCAGGCGCCCGCAGCGAGGAATGCCAGGTAATCGGAGCAGGCCCGCGGGAATCACGCGCCTCAAGCTCCTCACCCGCTTCAGCCCTCTGCCCTCAGCCTCCCCTGGGGGGCTGTCCGGCTCGTTAAAAACAGAAACTAGAACAAAGAATGATGTGACACAGCTGAAGTATGGAAATGGAGTCAGAGGATTTAAATTTGTTTATTTACTTGTGCGTGTGAGAACTGGGGCGGATTTAAATTTAACTCTTAACCTGTTTGTCCGGGAGTGATTCCTCTTGCTGTCTGGTACCGCAGTTTCTGCAGTCTGTGACTGGGGCCTGATAGTATTTATCCCAGAAGACAGCTGTGAGTTTTATTCATGAAGACAAAAAATGATTTAAGAAAGGATATGTGAAGACTGATTTGAAAATTATGAAGGAGTAAGCTAATGCGGGGGACTGATAAGCTAGGTCCCTGTTCCTCAGATGTGTGGTTTTTTTTTTTTTCTTTTAAAGATTTATTTATGCATGCAAGAACTGGGGTACGAATCAGAGGTGTGTGGGGTGTGTGTGAGAGGATCCATCAGAGACAGAGTGGGGAACAGAACAGGCAGATTAACTGAAATACACTGCTGAGGGGAGCGGCAGGAGAGGTCTGCTGTGCCATGTGGGTCACCTCTCCCCTACCAGTTGCAGGAATTGAACTGCTTGCTGCAGTGGCTGCCGTCTGCCTCACTGTGGTTACTTAACCTATTGCGCCACCAGGGAGGCCCAGATGCGTGACTTTTGCTGTCTAATTCTGAATATTGCTTGTTTGTAATGGTACCTCACCACTCTCCACTTTCCAGTGGAAGCCTCCAGAGAGAAATATTTAGAGTTAGGAAAGCAATCAGATCCAAAGCAAAGGAGAACACATACCTGCCAGCATAAAGATCAATACAATGTCTGGGATTGAACTTTTAGTTTAGTTCTGAGTTACACAATTTGGTATAAAAAGAACCATGATCAAAAGTGCTCTTCTCAGTATTGAAAAAGATTAGTGTAGAGGGGAAGGTTAAGCATGTTATGTGCCCTCAGGGGAGAACACTTGCGTTGTCCAAATTCTCCTTCCCAAGTATCACTGCCTCACATGTTTTGCTCTAGCTATCAGTATATAGCACATGTACTTTTAGTTAATGAGTGCATTCCTTTTTAAAAGAGTCTAACACCATTTCTTAAGAAAAAGATCTATATCACTCCATTAAGTACTTGCTGTGTATATTTTCCTGCCATGCTGTACTGTATTTAAAAAAATACATAACCATCAAAGTAGAAAATGTTCAGCCTCTCTCTCTCAGGTCCTGTAATAAGCCACATAAGATGCATGTGTGCAGTAATGCATGGACTATGCAGACCACACTAAGGGAAACTATTCTCATTTGATGAGTACCTTATAGAGCCTGTCCACATGACCTGTCCACACCGACAGACATACTAGATGTCATGGGACACTATCTTGATGACTACAAAGAGAGGGAGACAGCAAAGGGACCAGAACTGCCCCAAATCACACATCATGGGAGGAGGACAGGCTGAGACTTCCTGACCTCCACTCTAGAGTACTGGATCCCCTTTGCCCACTGCCTCTCTGGCTGCCCTTCCCCACCATCTTAGTTCATCCCTCAGTTGGGGCTCATGTTTACCAGGTTGCATTAATGCGTCCACATCAGATTTTCAGACCATGTGAGTTGATATAATCTTCATGATTCCCCAGAACCACCTCGAATTCTCTCCTGGTCTCTTTCCCTAGGTTGGTGAACTCTGGGAGGGGAAGAGCTATGATTTAGGAGATTGGCAAAGAATAACAGATGTAGAGGTGGCAATCTCTAGATCTCATCTAACAGGTAGGTGGTGAATCAGCATTGGACACATTTCACGGAATAAAAGGAAATGAGTAATGGAAAGGAAGAATCCCTAGAATTCAGAACTGTTGGCAGACTGTAGCTTCTGGAGGGGTAGTCTGTGTCCTAAGGAAGGCACCCTGCAGAAGAAATTGTTCTCCAACCAAGGCTGAGGCTGAGTTAGTCAGACGAAGGATGGCTGTATGACACAGCTCCCAGGCCTGAGGGATGCTTGTAATATGTCCTAAGGTGCTACAAGCTCTAGCAGAGTCCCAAGTGGGTACCCAGGAAAGTTATATCAAGATGTACAAGGTGATAACCTCTGAAACTTAGGGAAGTCTCTTGGGGTTAGACAGGAATAAGTCTCCTTTACCCAAAGACCTCCCAGGGCCCTTGTGGAGGGAATGAGCAGTGCTGCCTTGGACCAAAAAAATGACAAAGTTCATCCAGAGCTAAGCTCTGGGAAGAGGGACTCAGAGACCCCCTTCAAAGTAATAGTTATGCTGCCAGTACTCAAGGCAGACGTGGAAAATGCCTTTTGGTGCCCTTTAGCCTTTGTCATGTGCTGCTGCTTGGGAGGCAGTGGACCGAAGGAACAACCCTTGATTCAGAGCCAGAAGGCTAGAATTCTTGCTCTGGTTCCGGGTGGTGTTGGGCAAATCACTGCCACTCTGGGCTTCAGTTTCCTCTTGTACAAATTATTTTCCTAATTCTGTCCTGCTGCAAGAATTAGGAAATTTAGGTTCTGAGCTCAGATAGAGTTGGTTTCTAGTCAAATTCTTCCCAAAGGAATGCAGAGTTTAGCAGAGGCCACAGACATAAAGATATACAGTGTATATAGCCTGGCACAAAAGCAATAACCTTGCTTGTGACTCAAGCCAGAGTAGAGAGTGAGTTGCCGATAAACATACAAATAATTAATGCAATGGTTGATCATAAATGTGATAGGTGTTGTGGAGGTAAAGTTGAGGATGTGATGAGAACACTCAGCAATATACCATGACATATCAGCCATGTTAAAGATTTTGGGAATTCTCCAAAGACTTGTAGGAAGAAATCATTTAAACAGAAGAGTGACAGCAAAATTCTGCTGCATGAAGACTGGCTTAGAAACACCCAAAAACAAAGGGATAAAGGCCTGTTAGAAAGCTCTTGCAATAGTCCAAAAAGAGATGTCAGTGACTGGGATTAGGGTTGAAGCTTTAGCTTAACTTTGGCCAGGTTGAGTTTTCCAGTTTCAATCGTGGTTGTTTTAGTTGCTTCGGTCTGGGAAGACTAAGATTGCCTGTGAAATTGGAAAAGGAGTTAGATGTGTGAAACTTTCTGCCAAAGAGATGAATGGACATTGGAGTCAACTCCATATGGCAATTGAAGCCACATTGGATAGGGAGAGGCAGCCTGTCTGGCCCTAAAGCAGGGTAGGGAGTGAAATGGAGCTCAGACTTTGAATGACATTCATTGGTTTCCATTCCCTCTTTACCACCAGCCACTAAATTATAGTAAGAATTATGCTGCAATACAACTGACCATTCAAAATGGAGGTATTTTAGACACCTTGTGAAGTCTAATCAATACAATTCATTTATTTTATTTTTTAATGTTTATTTATATTTATATTTTACATCATAGTTCATTTTTGTACAATTTTTGATTTCTCCTCTCAGGTGTTGTCCCCATATGATTCCCACTACCAAGTCACGCATGAACCAACCATACCGTAGTCTTTTGTGCTCTTTCCTTTCCTGTTTTAATCCTTTACCCTCCCACTCCCTTGCTGAGTGTTCCAATTTATATAGTTGCCTGCTAGTTTTGTCTTTTTTTCTCCTGATCTCTTATTTAGTTCCCTTATATTCCTCCTATTAAGTGAAGCTATCTGATATTTTTTTCTTTTCCTCCTGACTTATTTCACTGAATATAATCTCTTCAGCTCCCTCCATGTTGCTGCAAATGGCATGAGTTTATCTTTTTTGATTGCTGAGTAGTATTCCATTATGTTTATATACCCCATATCTTGATCCAGTCATTTGTTTTGGGCATTTAGGTTGTTTCCATATCTTAGCTATTGTAAACAGTGCTACAATAAACATAGTAGTGCAGGTTTCCTTTTGAATTAATGTTTTTGTGTTCTTTGGGTAGATTCCTAGTCAATACAATTCATTCAAATAAAAGGAGATATTCAAAGCACTCATCTCATAGACAGATAACAGGTTTATGTAGATAATTGAGAGATAACTTTGTGTTCAAGCTTGGGCTTATCTCTTTCTAACTGCACATTCCTGGCCAACTATCTACTTGTGTTTCCTTTTCTGAAAAGTCAGAAAACTAATAGAGTAAGTTTCATGTATGAATTTAATGAAACAATGACATACAGTACCCTGTATTTGCTATGTGCTAAAATTTTTTAAAAAGCCAATTATTAGTATTATCCATAGTACAGGGTCTGGCGCAGTGAGTATCAACTGCATTTGTTTCCCTGCATCATTCTCACCATATGTCCACCCTCTAGAGGTCTACCTGTTCACATTTTATCTAGGCTCTACCCCATGTCTGTTCACAGAGGAACCAGAGCTCTGTTCTGTGCCTCAGAACACCCCAATTCAGCTTTCTCTACAACAATCTATTCTCCCCCTTCCTTCAGCTAGCACAACAGATAATCTAGGACATTGTCACATTGAGCTAAGTGTTGTCCTATATCTCAGCTTCTTTCCCTCCCTGGGAATGTAAGAGACAGAGGCTCTAGGCCATATGCTCACATCATCAGCTGTGTTACCATGACGACCAGTCCAGCATAGCTAGCTGTTTCAGCAGAGATGAGCTGTGACAGCCAACTCTCCACAGAATGTAGCTGACTAGCTATTATTATATTCCTTGCACTGACCTAAGAGCTGAAGCAGTCTAGATATGGCTCGGAGGGGTGGGGCAGTTGTGTTTGCATAAGTAAGAGATAACATCTGGGAATGCATTTGGCTCCCCGTTGCAACAGTAACTGCTGGGCTGTAATAAACTGAAAGAAATCTAAAAGCAAAAATTCTGCTCTGAATGCCATAGCAGAGGGAGGTAGCTATTGCTGGGTGAATGGAATAGATATACACACCCAATTCTTTCTAAAAGAGTCATAAAAGGCTTCACTTTAACAGTGTCTTTGGTATTTTGTCACTTTTTTTAAGTAAAGATTTATTTATACATACAAGAGCTGGGGTACAGGCCAGAGTCCAGAGCGGTGAGCGGATTCACCAGACAGAGTGGGGAGCAGAACAGGCAGACCAACTGAAACACACTGCTGGGGGGAGCAATGGGCGAGGTATATGGGGCTCCTTCCTGGCCGGAGGCAGGGACCAAACTCAGGCTGCAGTGGCTACGGTTTGTCTCATAGTGCGTTACTTAACCTACTGCGCCACCAGGGAGACCCATTTTATTGCTTTTCTAAAAGTGGAAACATACTATGAATATATAGGTGACCTTTGAACAACGTGGGCTTGAACGGGCAGGTCTGCTTGTACTCAGTTTTTCTTGTGAGCAGGTATTGCAAAATTACGGTATCAATACATCCAGCACAGTGCTGAACATGTATCTTCTCTTCCTTATGACTATCTAAATAACATTGCTTTTTCATCAGCTTACTTTATTGTAAGAAGACAGTACATAATACATATAATTTACAAAAATGTGCTTAGCAACTGTTTGTTATGGGTAAACAACCGTCTATTAGTAGTTAAGTGTTAAAGGAGTGAAAGTTATACACCAGTTTTGAACTGCATTGTTCAAGGGTCAAATGTATGTAGTGAGGGCACTTTTAACTATGAGTAGCAAGAAACCTATCAGTGACTGCAGTGAATGTTAGGTCTTGCAGAAGTCTGATGGGCCTTTCTAGTATGCTGCTGCAGAAAAAGTTGCTTTGCTTCTTGTCAGTGACCCCCTCCACCTAGGGGGTAGATAGGCACCAGTACCTGCTGCCCTATCTTGGGCAGGTGATTTTTTTTTTTCAAACAAATGAGGCAAAGTTGCATCCTGCATGTTCAGTCATATTCCATTTTAGTCTTAAGGTCACCTTGAGCTGAAATCTGGCTAGAAAGTGGGTAACCATTTGCCCAGCTTAACCTTTATTACTACAAATCAGGGCAGTCTCTATCAGGAGTGGTCTTAGCTAGCCATTACTTAGGACTTGTAAATCACCCAAATTATTAGGCCCAAACTGCTAAGTCCCAAAAATTAATTGCCAGAAAAATAATTTTTTTAAGGATTTGTCCCATTTGTTTCTGAGAATGTTCAGGGTGCTTTCCCATATATGTTCAAGGATAGAAGAATAAGTCCCTCCTAAAATTTATCAAGTTACAGGGGCCTCCCTGGTGGCACAGCAGGTTAAGCAATGCACTGTGAAGCAAACCGCAGCCACTGCAGCACGAGTTCAATCCCTGCTGCCGGCCAGGGAGGGGACCCACATGGCATGGCAGACCTCTCCTGCTATGCCCGCTGCTCCCCTCAGCAGTGTACTTCTGTTGATTTGCCTGTTCTGCTCCCTGCTCTCTGTGGTGAATCCTCTCACCCCCCGCCCCCCACACCTCTGGCCTATACCCCAGTGCTTGTATGCATAAATAAATAAATCTTTAAAAAAAAATTTATCAAGTTACAAATGTTCATACCCTCTGACCAAGTGAATCCACTTCTAGGAATTTCTTTAGTAGCAGATTTATCCATATAAGAAATATGCACTGATGATGAAAGGAAATTATTAAATAAAATATGAGGTCCCCAAACAATGAAATGTCATCTGACAATTATTTAAAATGAGGAAGCTCTTTATGATCTGCTGGCATATTGTTAAATGAATAAAAATGGTGGAGAACTATTTGTAGAGTATGCTACGACTTTTATAGAAAAGAGCAAAAAATATATTCATATATACATATTCAAATATATGTGCACATATATCAACCTCTGTATTCATAGGTAACCCTGGAAGAAATCAAAAGAGACTAATAACAAGACCGAGAAGGAGCTGGTTGGTTAATGTCTGGGAGTATATGTTTTTTATGCTTTTTTTGTTTAGGATCATGTGACTGTATTGTCTATTTAAAAAGATGGAAAGAAGAAAGCAAGCATGGGAAAGAGGGAAGAAGTAGTAAGGGAGGGAGAGAACAGGAGAGGAATGGAGGGAAGAGGAAAGGTAAGTGATAGAGAAGAGAGGGAGGAAGAAAGAAAGGAAGGGAGAGAAGGAAATGGGGGAAGTAGGACAGGAGGGATAATCGTTTCCATTCTGCTGCTTTGGCCTTGTTTGCACAGTCACAACTGCTGTCTCTGCTCCAGTGACCCCTGAGGTTGCTGCCCCACAAACCCAGCTGTACTCTGCTGACACTACCTAGATTTCACATAAGGCTCTACTCTCCTCTTGGCTTCTCTGGCCTATTAAAGAAATTAAGTGTGAGACAATATCTTCCCTTCAATTCCCCATGCCTCGCAGAGGCCAGCCCATAATATTTAAAGAGAAGTGACTGATGAGTCCAGAATAAAGAAAGGGAGCTCTCCAGGAATGACTCCACTTCAGAGACCAAGCCAAACTGGCTCTAGGCCCCAAAGAGAGAAAGAAGTTCTTCCCTCATCTCTGTCTAGGGGTGGCTCCCCGACCTCAAGATTGAATTCCCTCCAGAATGATGAATGATGACAGCATCCACTCCCTTCAGGAAGTAGCCCCGCATGTCCATAAGGATATATTCTGGCCTTAACGTCCTCAAAAACAACGATAAGGATCTGAGTTCACTACATTTCATTAGTGGGTTTTAGATGTCATATTAAAATCAAATTAAGATAGGCAATCTGATGCTGAGTGAAATAAGTCAGGAGGAAGAAGGAGAGTATCGATGATTTCATTTATAGAAGGAATAAAGGGGACCGGAACAATGTGCAAAAAAAAATTTTTCAGTCAACTTATAGATCCGAGGCAAACTGCATGGGAGGAGGAGGGAAGGGTCAAAACAGGGACAGAAGAGCACAAGGGACTGTGGTGACGGTTCACGGGTGATGTGATGGTGAGAAATTTATGGGGACTACACCTGAGGGAGAAATCAAATCTTGTACAAAAATGAAGATGTAAGAAAATAAAAAAGTTCAATAAAAAAAGTAAAAGTCAGGGGCCCTCCCTGGTGGTGCAGAGGGTTAAGCAACGTACTATGAAGCAAACCACAGCCACTGCAGCAGGAGTTCGATCCCTGCCGCCAGCTGGGGGAGGTGACCCACATGGATCAGGCAGACCTCTCCTGCCTGGCCCGCTGCTCCCCTCAGCAGTGTGTTTCAGTCCATCTGCCTGTTCTGCTTCCTCCTCTGTCTGGTGGATTCTCTCACTGCCCCGCACCTCTGGCCTGTACCCCAGTGCTTGTATGCATAAATAAATAAATCTTTTAAAAAAAAAGTAAAAATCAATTAAAGTATTTTGTAAGCTTAAAAAAATATATGCAGTGTGGGTTATCAGTTGCTCACCTAATGGAAATATGCCAAACAGTCCAGTTTTTAGTCTGTGTCTCCTCAAGGACTCAAAAACTGAAGAGCCTAGTCTTTTCCACAATCAATTTACTACATAAAGAAACAATAACAATAGCCCCTATCTAGACCCAGTACTCGAGAAGCATAACGGTGCCAAGAGCCTGCGATGAGGTCATTACGGCTATTAAATGCTAACGTGGCTCTAAGTTTCCCTGATGCAAGAAAGAATGATTATGGATGGTGTGATTGTCCTTGTTTGGTAAGAGGGTATTTGTCCACAAATACAAACTTGTAATTCAAGAAGAAATTCAGCACAGAAGGACCAAGGATTGTGAATATGTGTCTTCAGTGGGCATGTAGCAAGAACTTAAAGGGAAACAGCCATGCTTCCAGGACTCAGTGGGGTGATGGACAACAGGAGCGAGGAGACACATATTAACGGAGGGAGGATAGTACGAATGGCCCAATGTCTATGCAGATTGCTCCCTGGCCCAGGCTAGCAGATTTGAATTGCTGGGTGTGCTTTGTGGAGTTACATGTGAGCCCCAGGAGACACTGTATTGCCTGCAGCTTCCATTTTAACAGCACCATGACTTTGTTGCATTATCCTCGTCTCCCTTGCTCAGCCATGTATATCATGGGAAGTAGGTCTTACTCCCAGCTCCAAGGACTAGGATGATGGTCTGGTCTAAGAGCAATCTTATCCCCTGCCCACTTGTCAGTCTGATTAGGATCCATACCTGACGAACGAGAGTTGAGAAGTCTGTTGGAAGATTCTGGGAAGAGTTTCCTTGCTTCAAGGAAGAAGCTATAGGTAGTTTTCTCTTCCTCATTTGGATTTGTGCAGTGTCTGGGATTCTTACATTTACTTGCAGTTCTAAGATGAAGCCAGTATTAAGGTGATGTACAGAGAGATGAAAACACCAGGATTCTTGGAGACAGTGTTGTGTTGTTGAATCAGCATACAGAGGAACCTACCCTGTCTGTAAACTTCTTCTTTCGTATGATGACATATTTCCTGATTTTAAAGCACATTGCAGTTGAGAGTTCTGTCACTTGCCACTGAAAACATACAGTCTGCAAATATTTATTGGAGCCCAACATTTATGAAGTACTGAGGAAGCAGTTTGATGTGATTACACAACAATACCCCCGTAGTTTATCTTATAATGGAGGACTGCTAGATATTTGACAACTGATTTCATAATTAATTATTTAATCAGAATAAAGTGCTACAAAGGAGAAAGTACATAAAGAGAGAATCTGATCTTGTCTGAGAGTAACACTTGCCTTTTTCAGGCTCTCTTTTAACTCGTCTTTTGCAGTTTAATTTGCTTCTGGTAATAAGATAGTTTGCGCCCAGTTCTAAGTTTTGCCTCTGGGGAAGGGCTTGTGGCATCCATTGGATGTCTAAGTGGCCATCCATAAGCTTTAAACAGGGGTCCAATCGAGCTAAAGCTAACTTGCTTCTTTGAAAATTGTGGAGTCTGAATTACATTGCTCTTGGATGGGAGGAGTCTAACCTGTGGTTTTCTAGGATGAGCAGATCTCTATTCACTAACCAGCAATGCCAAAGAAATCCTGGGAAATGAGATAATTAGGAGGGCTGGGAATAGCTTTGGGGAATGTCTCATAGCCATACAACTGAATACTGAATCAATTACAAGCAATATATTAGTCATCAGTTAGAGATTTCTGATTCCAAGATAGCAAAATAAGTTCCTGTCCCTCTCCTTTATTCAGAAATCGGCACCCCACCACTGCCCCTGCACACACAGTGAGATCAATTTAAATGGAAATTTCTCTTCGATGACACAAGCTGAACTAAAGTAAGAGGTGGGGAAATGAGACAGTGGAGGAAGGTAAAGCTGCTACAGCAGGTCCCTGTGATGTCTCACTCACAAGTCCTCAGCCACCTCTGACTCTAGCCACAGCTCCACCCGCCTGCACTGACAGCATCCTGTCTCCACAAGACATGTACATCTTTTCCTTTGTTGCCCTGAAGCTTCTCTGGTCTTCTGAAACCCACTTGACTTCTGTGCAAATGAAACTGTGTTTTGGGGAGGGAGTGATATTATCATACAGGAGACGGAGACAGTTCTCATCCAAAGGGGGATTGGGGATTAGTGGGGGACAAGTGCTCCAGACAGCACTGCAGGCGGAGGATGCTGAAAGGCAGCTGCTGCACATTTCTGTGAGCCACATCGACCATCTCAATAGCACAACCTCATAGCGGTTTTTCCTTGTTCCCTTGAGTCAGTTTTCTCTACTTCATTACTCTTGCTTTCTGGGTTGTCTCCTTGATAACCTATCTACACCCAAGTTGTTGTCTCAGGGACTACTTTTGCAAGAAATCAAACTAAAGCAGAAGGTGTTTGCAGTGGGGGACATTGAGGAGAAGCAAGTTGGTTTTCCCTGCAGCACCCTAGAAAGCTCAGGAATTGGAGGGTTGCCAGATGCTCTGGAAGGCAGAGGTAAGAATCTCCAATGAAAACACCAGCTCTGGGATGGGGCCCAGCAGTTTGAAGGTGCTTTCTGTATTCTGCTCTTTATGGTACGCAGCACCTCTGGAGCCTGCACAGAGCCTGGCAGAGCATGTGCAGGAGCCCACTGCCTCCGACCATGCAGGATGTGCTTTGCACAACTCCAGGAAGTGCCCTCCACTTTGCAGATACAGATTTACAGCGTTATTAAGATGATTTTCTGCAACGTGGTAGTAAAACGCCTTGACAAAGAAACATGCTTTTCTAGTTGGTTTTGGAGGTGAACCTGACAGGGACTAGAATTTGGGGTTGAAAGCTGGAATCATCTGAGTTTAGCTATAAGACCTGCTTCACTCTCCAGCACCCTGGCTATAAGCCACTGTTGCTGCTCTTATTATTTCAAAGCCCAAATGGAGTTTCCAGGGGAAACTTGCTCGTCTCTCTGGCTCTCTTCCAGAAGGCATCTGTTTCAGGTCCAGTTATTCCAAACTGGAAAGGCTCTTAGAAACTTCCTCAGCCAACCTTTTCATTTAATAGATGAGGAAGCTGGGAGATAAAGTGACTTGCCTAGGAATCTAGAAGTTAGTGGCACAAGCCAGGAGTAACCCAGGTCTTATTAGAGACCGAGGTCTGTTATCATCTGCTTTCAGAAGGACTCCAGTCCCAATTCTAAAGATTTATTTTATTTATTTATGCATACAAAGGCCAGAGGTACAGGTAGTGGGTGGGTGGGGGGGGGTGAGAGGACTCACCAGAGACAGTGGGGAGCAGAACAGGCGGATTGACCAAAATTCACTGCTGAGGGGAGTAGCGGTTGAGAGAGGAGAGGTCTGCTGTGCCACATGGGTCAGCTTTCTGATCGGGGATTGAACTTATGCTGCAATGGCTGCCAGTGGCTTCATGGTGCTGAGACTTAACCTCTTGCACCAGCAGAGAGGCCTTGTTGACTTATTTTAGACCATCAGAGCAGCTGGGGAAAGAGTGCTGAGAGTGAAAAATTTCCTGGCCCCTTCTTACCTTCCACCCCCACATGGTCAAGTGAAGCCCACTCTGCCTGCCTAGGAAATTCCCAGGGTTTGTGCAGCCACCACCCATTGCATCCCTGCCAAAGTTGGGAGGGAGCAGATTTAATTCCTTAGCTCAGCTCTGAGTCAGAGGTGGCCCAAGCTTTGGAGCCCAAGCCAATGCTGCTAGGGGTGAAATTGCAAACTTATCCTCTCAGGCTCTGACCACATCATCCCTGGATTACTAAGGCCCAAAGCAGAAAATGAGAAATTCTCCAGCAGCCTTTGTGGCAGGCTTCCTCCCAAGGGAAAGCAGTGTTTCTCTGAGACCCACAAGTGGGAACATTGTCCTTCTCTCCCTTGTTGAAGCATGTTTAAATTAAGGAAAAGGTAGAAGTCTGAACTGGGTGGGGAGGGAAAAGAGAGGAATGGGTTTGCCTGTGTTATCAGGAATTTCTGTCTGTAGGAGTCAATGCAGGTCACATATTCAGGACCCCCCAGGGCCCAAAACCTCATGGGGGAGTCACAGTATCACAGATTTGGGCACCTTGTGGTGGTGGTCCCAACATTATAGGATAATATTCGACATGTCAATACACTTGGTGCTATTTCCCACAAGTCCCTCTTTAGGGAACATACTTACCCATCGTTCCCCTATTGGGCCCTGCTTTTACCATAAAACCCTACTTCCCACTGATCACAACTTACTGTGCAGGTGAAAGTGGAGAGTTGAACTCAACTCTGACAGATTCACAGGCTGAACAATGCCGTGGAATGGCATAAATAAGAGGAACTGGAATTTAATCACAGAAACTCTGAGAGAATGAAGTATTTAGTAGCAGGAGCAGACAGACATCCAAGGATCCTGATTTAGAGAGAGCCAGGGGCAACCACCATGAGCAAACAGAAGTAGTAAGAAAACAAAATTATCAGGAATTGGAAACTATGCGTGGAGATAATAGAGAAAAAGTGGGACAGATGGACAGATGGACAGACGTGCAGGGTAACTAGTCACATACAAAGACCACTACAGTGAAGGTCCATCGAGCTTCTTTGGGAGTCAGAGCAACCTTCCAGAACATGTGGCCGCCATTTGAAAATCGGCATCCTCTTCTTAGATTCCATGAGAGTTTGTCTCTCTTTTCATCTCTCTGTCTCTGTCTCTCTCTGTCTCTCTGTCTCTGTCTATCTCTCTCTCACACACACACACACACACAACTTGAGATAAATTGAATGATTCTTCATTCTTCACAACCAAATGAACCAAGTACAACCTTATCTCAGATTTTTGATAAGTATAATAATTCAATAGTACTAATGACAGTGTTGAAAGAGCAAAACAAAATCACCTACCAAGTTTCTCTCCTTGATAAAGCAACTAATAATAACAGTGGTAATTTTCAAGAGTTAGATACATACTTGCATGCATCTTGCACACTTACAATTATAGTGAACATACTGATAACATTTTGATTTTGGCTTTTTTGGGCTTATTGGCAAATTAAGTAGTTCTTAGACGTGTTATGAAAAAAAATGAGGATTCAGTAAAAACCTCTACATTTTTCACCTGACTATTGTGTAGAATTATGATGTCCAAAATGATAGCTACATGTGGCTATTTACATTTAAATTTAGAATGATTAAAATAAACAAAGTAAAATTTAAGCTCCCTACTTATTAGCCACATTTCAAGTGTTCAGTAGCCACATATGGTCAGTGGCTACTGTACTGGACAGCACGAAGTCAGACGTTTCCATCACTGCAGAAAGTTTTATAAGTTGTCAAGAGGAAAGACGCACCTTTATTACTGTCTTTCACAGGGTTAGGCAAGGTTTTTCTGTATAGGCCTAAATAGCAAATATTTTGGAGTCATATGGTCTCTATTGCATCTACTCAACTCTGCCACTGTAGGATGAAAGCAGCTACAGGTAACACATAAACAAATGAATATTATTTTGTTCCAGTAAAATTTTTTTTTTTATAAAAAAAGGCAGCGGACCACTACATTACTTTTTCTGACCTTTGCTCTAACATACCATCCTATCTATTCCTTCATAGCAGTAAGCATTTTGTAATAACTACTTCTTTATATTTTTATTGTCTTTTGTTCCATTTTAGACTGTGGACTCCACGAGGACAAGAACCATTTTACTCATCACAATGAATTCAATATTGACAGCATTTGCCTAGTTCATATTTGTTGATTGAATGAATGAATGAATGCTGATGCTGCCATTTACAGGAATAGGGAATGTCAAAGAAGGAACATGCTTAAAAAAAATTCCCTTAAGGGATAAC
Source organism: Galemys pyrenaicus (assembly GCA_019455555.1). Taxonomy (NCBI): domain Eukaryota; kingdom Metazoa; phylum Chordata; class Mammalia; order Eulipotyphla; family Talpidae; genus Galemys; species Galemys pyrenaicus. Next base: position 3,998,277 of record JAGFMF010011390.1, read on the forward strand.
TAGTTTTATTATAATTTATTATTTTTAATACCTTCTGGAATCCCTTTTCTTTCTAGCTTTCTGTATACCTCATTAGTCTGAAAGTCAATGATGTTCAGGAGCAGGAGAGAGTGGTTATTTGGACCAGTTCCCTAGGAGGCTGTAATTGGAGGCCCAGTCATGGAGGAGAGTCCCTGGAACATCAGCCTTGAGTCAAAAGAGCAGGGAGAGTCCCTGGAACATCAGCCTTGAGTCAAAAGAGCAGGAAGAAGACTTGGGGCTGGCCTGGCTGCCTTGCACATTTGTCTGTGCTGACTGTAAGAACTTAGATTTTTTTCCCATTGTGTTTGGGCTGAGAAGAATTAGAAAGACCAGATATGTGATCAAGGACTTAACTTAGAGCAGAAAAACGTATTTCCAAAATTTCAGTCCTCGTATATTCTCTTCATAGTTTGTATTGTATTTCCATACCACCTGAAAATATATTTACTTATTATTTCCAATCCTTTCAAAATCTGTAAATGTTTCAATCAGATTGGATCACCCCCCGCTGAGAAAACACCCATGAGATGGCTTCCCATCTCAGAGTTAATTCCAGCTTATAGAATCACACAGTCTTGCTCCTGGATACTTCTCTGACTTCATTACTACAACTCATTTAGTCTGCACCAGCCACATCAATCCCCTTGTATCCCTTCAACATTCCAAGGCCGCTTTTGCCTGAGAGCAAAATCTACCTGACATACTTCATACGTCACATTCCTCTCGGAAAAGCATTTATCGACCACCTCATACAAAATAGCAGCCATCTTCACTCTTCCAAATGCATTTTAAATTAACTAGAAAAATTTTACACATTCACAAATATATATATCACACTTAGAACACTGATTAGGCTTGCATAAATTTGCAGAATTATTTGGGAGAAGTAACAGCTTTATAATATAGAATCTTCTTTCTAGCCATGCTACAATTCTTCATTTGTTTAGATTTTATTTTATGTCTTTCACTAAAGTTTTACAATTTTCTGGCTAAAGATCAGATGCATCATTTTCTTAAATATGTTTCTGGATGCATAAAATTGAGGTGCCTTTGTAAAAGATATTTCCCCCCCAAATTACATTATATTAGAAAATATTTGTTGCTAGTATATCTTTGCAAAATCTGCTGTATCACCTATGCTGACTGTGCCATTTTTACTTCTAATATCTATTTGTACAGTCTCTTTTTTTTCCCTTTTGAGTCCTACTGATATTAATAGAAGAACCATAAGTAACTAATGGAGGCACTATTTTTGATATTATCAAAAAGCATTTAAAAGGGAACAATTCATATTATTTAATGCTTATGTCTATGTGAAAATCTTTAATCACATTGTGTCACACCGATGCAATATGGCTCCCAAAAGGGGAAACATAAATTTATGAAATTTCCCAACTGCAGTGAGATATCTTTTGAGTTGCTTTGGCTCACCTCTGGGCTTTTCTTTAGGTCAGGAGATTCAGAAAGATGCTGAAATAGAAGAAATGGATGTGGAGGTACCCCTGAGAAATGGGACTTCCCGAAGTTGGAGAAACCGAGGGCCTCTCACCCCACCCCACACTGCTGCCCATATGGCTTCTGTGAGTAACTGTGCACACAAAGGTATTCCCCGGGGTAAAGTTTGGGGTGGAGGCAGCAGTGGGTGAGGGCCTCCCTGACTTTCCCCACCCAGGCTCTGGATGGGAAGCAGGAAATGGGGGCTTCTAAGAACTGTTGAGGTTTCCTGGAAGCCTTTGAGAACTGAGGCCATCTGGTGTCCCTCATCTCATTCTGTGATGGTAGTTGGAACCTGCATGAAGACATAACCTCTGAGGTGTGGAGGTGTTCAAGGGCGTTCATGTCAGACTTTTAGCCTCTCTTTTCTAGTCTCCATTGCTCTTCACCACTCTCCAGCCCTTATGCTGGGACAGTCTTTGTAGCAAGTACTTGACAAATCAAACTATGTCTTCTGGGAAATATGATCATCTCGAAGCTTCCTTCTTGAGAAACCCTCCAACAGAAGAAGGCAGGAAGCCACAGCTCCTGGGTGGGCAGAGCCTACCTGGGTTACCCACCCCCACCTCAGACGGGAAGGCAGCAATTCTGAGTCATCAAAGAAGGCTATCTAACGCCTTTCTTAAGTGTTGGCATCATCAAAGAGATAGGTCAAGGCCAGTTTAGCGTTAGCATGAGGGTATTGAAAAGAACACAACATTTGGGGCTACCTGGCCTAGATTCTAGCTCTGGCTGTGCAAACCAAATATCATCACGGCTGTAATGTGTGATTCTATTAAAAACATGTATTGATGAACATAATGCGATATAAAATGGCTTGTGCTTATATAGGCTCTATGAATGATGGAACTGCAGGCTGCTGCAACAAATAAATCCCCAAATGTATAGACTTAAACATAATAGAAGTTCATTTCTCACTCACATAAGTTCAAGGTTATTTGACAGGTGGCGATTTTCTCCTCAGTGATTCAAAGACCCGGGTCCTTTAAACTTGTGGTTCTGCCGACCCCCAGGGTTTTAGCAGGCAAAAGGAGAGCAAATGTGTGGATGAGATTTTGGTCTGGAAATGATAGATGACAGTTATTCTCACACTCCACTGGCTAAAACTACACATATGGGGGGCCTCCCTGGTGGCACAAGGAATTAAGCACTGCACTGTGGGACATCTGCAGTCACTGCAACTTGAGTTTGATCCCCAGCCAAGGAGGTAACCCACATGGCACAGCAAACCTTTCCTGTCTTGCCCACTGCTCCCCTGAGCAGTGTACCTCAGTCAATATGCCTGTTCTGTTCCCCACTGTCTCTGATGAATTCTCCCACCCCCACACCTCTGGCCTGTACCCCAGTTCTTGTATGCATAAACAGATAAATCTTTAAAAAAAAAAAAGCCAAACAAACTACATACATGGTCACAGTCATACTCAAGGATGGCTAGAAAATATAAGCCCAGATAGCTGCTTCCTGGCAAGAACTTGTACTATAGAAGAGGAACTGAAAATTTGGCAAGCATGCCATGTATGCAAAAAAAAAAAAAAAAAGCCTGGAGAATCTACACCAATTTACTAACAGTAGTTACCTCTAGGGATTAAGGTTAGAGAAACTTTCACTTTCTACTTTAAAACAAGTAATATTTTAGACACACATGTTCATTTTATTTTATTTTTTAAAATATTTATTTACTTATGCATATAAGAATTGGGGTACAGGCCAGAGGTGCAGGGGGTGAGAGGATTCACCAGAGACAGAGTGGGGAACAGAACAGGCAGATTGAGGTACACTGCTGAGGGGTGCAGTAGGCAAGACAGGAAAGATCTGCTGCACCATGGTCAAGTCCCTAGTCGGGGATTGAACTTGTGCTGCAGTGGCTGTGGATTCTTCATGGTGTGTTGCTTAATCCCTTGCACCATCAGGGAGGCCCTGCACATATTCATTTTGTAAGAAAGAACAATAGGCTTGTAAATTTGGAGGCAAATACATGTTATTTGTTACTACCTTTGTCATTGTTCTTTTGTTCAGTCTTAGAAAAGTTTATCCAGGAAAAGACTATCTTATCTACACGTCCCTCTTTAAAGGCAGATGGATTTTAGGATGGCATGGGGGCAAGCAGAGATTTTTTTTTTAACCCTCAAAATTAAAAAATGTATTCATACTTATATCAAAAAAGATATAAACTGAGGAAGCTGTGAAATGACAGTATCAGAAGTACCCACAGAGAAACATGCATTTCTCAAACACACATAGCAACATAAATGTAGCTCTCAAAAACATAAGATGCCAGGTCTTAAATCTTTGCCAGATGAAAGGGCCATCTAGTCTTCTAGTCTATTTCCACATAAAGTATTTAATATTTTGTATATAGAGAATACAGGGTGATCATTAGCATGATAAGGGAGAAGAAAAAGACTTATTAACTGATACTATGAAGAAAGAAAGCAGAGTACAAACACCAGCCCATTCTGCAGATGGAGATTAGAGGGATAAGGAGACAGCTGAGGGGTAAATGGGTGGAGAGCTGGGAGAGAAAAAGAGGAGGACCTGTGAAAGCGGTGTCATTTTTAGGCTGCACAGCAGGTGACAGCCTCTGGGGACAATAGGAGGAATCTGCAGAATCATTTTTCATTCAACAAATTGTCTTTGTGTGTCTACTGTGGGTCAGGACTCTTGTAGGGACTAGAAGAACAGCGCTGAACAAACCAAAACCCTGTCTCATGGAATTTACATTCTAGATAGAGGACATACATAAACAAGGAAAGTATGTGTGTGACCTATCAAGTGGTGATAACTGTTTTAGATAAAACTAATGCAGGACAAGGAAGCTAAAAAGTGCAGAGGAGAGAGAGGGGAACATGTGTGATATTTTTATGTAACTGGTCGCATGGCCAAGGAAGACCTCACTGGTGAGGGGTCTTTTCAGGCCTTAGTGAACTAGCATGCAAAAAATGAAATCGTTAACAATCATAAAGGATGTTGCTGATTGTCCAGTCAATATCCAGTTATTCCTCCCTGTCTTCTAAGAGAAGCTCCTTCCCCTTCCCATGATACAGCCATGTGATCAGGTGAGAGCTAGCTCCATCACTAGCTCCAGAATTTAGGAGTGCATCCCAGTTAGTCTAAGTCAATCCTGGCACCCAACCTAACTTATCAGCGACTGACTCAGGAAGCCAGGCATCAGCCAATTAATGCAGGTCAGCCCCCCACACGGGTGTGGTTATTGGTCTAGGAGCAAGCACAGAACCTAAGCTGGCCTACATAGATTGAAAGAAGGGATTTATATTTCTGCTTAGGGGAGGAGGTTTCTCCCCCCATGGGAGGGATGTGAACAACGAAGCATGTTGTCACAACTGCTCAGGACACGGTGACACGGCTAGCTCTGGACAATGAGAGAATCCAGTCCATAGACAAAGGCAATACAAAGAAGAGGAGCTGCAGAGCAATGGAGTCAGAGCCCTGATTATTCCATACCCAGACCCTACTCCAACACTCCCCATTATAGGAGACAAGAATCTCCCTACTGTTTTTGCTGCTTGAGTTAGATTTTCTGCTCCTCAGTGCTTAAAGGGTCTTAACTATGACAATACCAATAATAGCAGCTAATGTTTCTTGAGCATTACCTTGAGCCACGCCCCCACCTTAAACCTGTAATTTCATTTAAAATTCTCAATAATCTTTGAAGCAAATAAAACCATTGTCCCTTTTGTAAGTGCCTTTGCTCAAGATCATATGGGTAGTAAGTGGCAGAATCCAAGTCTTTCAGAGCTCAAAGTCTGCACTCCTAACCACTGTGATGGTTCTGTCAATATGGAGATAGAAAAACAGAAAAGGAAAGAGTTAGAGGAGGATAGACACTGTTATCAAACTTCTGGTTGGTTTTTTCTCTTAAGAAAAAAAGAGTATGTCAAGGAGCCAGAGGAAGAGGAGGTGGTAATACTTATCAATTTCATAATTATATATAATCTTGGTTCTCTCTGTATACTGGAATAATCTATCCCTACGTGCCCTCTCCCCACTCCCACGTCTCTGCCTAGGAAGTTCTCTTTGCTCTTGAAGACTAACTCAGAGGCCACCTGCTCTGATTAGTTTTCCCAGCTTCTGCCTCCCCAAATCTCCTCCCTGAGATTCCACAAGAATTTGTTCAGATTTCTCTTATAACCCTGGTATAGTGTAGTTGCCAAATTTTCAGAGGGACTTGAAGTCACAAAAGTTTAAGTACCTCTACCTTAGGGAGAAACTGTAGCAGGAAATTGTTTTCCTAACCTTGAGGCTCAGTCAGAGCTTAACCTTTACCCTGGGAATGGATGACTGCTGCAATTCATGTCAGCCAGTCTCTGATGAGGAAAGCTGTCCTCCACTGCAGAGGACTCTCCCACTCTTGCTCAGGAACACACATACCAAGTAAAATGCCAACTCAAAATTCAAACACATTCAAACAAATTTCATACATTTCTTCATTCACACAAATGTGCACACACACAAGCACAAGACCAGGTATACACATGCACATTCACCTGCTTGTGCACAGTAAACTTTTACACATAGACCAGCCATGTACAAGCATGTACTGTGGGTGCCCCCCCAAGTCTTACTCATGTGGGCTCCACATGGAACCACACTTGTACACACAGTCATGCATGTGAGAATCACATGACCTGGCTCCCTCATTCTCTCCTGCAGAGAGAGCAAGTGCTGCCTCTGGCATTGGGCCCGGGAAGACAGCCGAATGGAGCCATCTGTCAAGCTGAGGTTCCTGTGCCGCCCATCCTGCCTGAGCTCAGACGGTCGGCATGCCGGGCATGCAGCCTCTCTATTCTCTCTGGCTGAATCATGCTGAGTGAGCTGGCCCAGCCAGAGTTTATCAAATCAGATCAGAATTTTGGCAAAACAGATGACTTGTGAGCTTGGCATTTGTGGGCCGGGGAGGTGGAGACCTGTAGGGGGAGTCAGGAGGGAGGGAGGGAAAGAGAGAGGAAAATTCTTCTGAATATATGGAGAGATGACAAGTTTACTGTGCGCTATAAGAGGGAGGGAGACTGGTACTGGAAATAAAGTAAAAAATAATAATAACTGATTCAAATTTTAGGTCTGTGGCTTTGAACATGTTAATTTAATTTTGAGCTTGATGTCTTCTGTAAAATTGACTTTATAAAATCATTTTATTCATAGAATTGATAATAGAATTTTATTGACATAGGTCTTATCATTTAGCACAGTGTCCTGCAACATAGTAGGACTTAATACATGGTGGCTGCTATTGTTAGAGATTATGAGAATTCAGAGTGAAATGTTAGGCCATTTAACTTTGCCTGACGAGCTTTCCAACTCACCATATCATCCCCAGCAGGCAGCCACCCTGCACACTCTAGTATGATTTCTGGTGTTCATCTGAAAAACAAATGCTCCATCTACCTTGTACTCCATTGTCTTTTGCATGTGACTCCCCGCTGTTCTTCAGTTCCCCTCTTGAATCTGAGGATTGAACATGGCCCCTTTGATACCACCCTTACCTCTGTGCCCTGCCCAGGCTGCTTCAACCTCTGACTGCTCAGTCTAGGTAATTCCCACCATCCTTATTTTCTGTTTAGTCAACAGTCATACAAACAGTAGCAATACATGGAAGTTATCAAGTCTTCACTCTATGCTAGAAATTTGCAAAGTAAAGAGAATTTAACCCTCACAACAACCTTTTAAAGTAAATACTATTATTTGAATCTGTTTTATGACCTATGACGTTAACTTAGACAATTGTGTAACTTCTCAAAGCCTTAGTTTCCTCAACTGTTGAACAAAGTAGAGAACAATACCAGCCACATAGCATGGTCAGTGAGGGCTGAGCGACGTAATATAAGACATATTAAGAACTTAGCACAAAGCCTATTCCATATAATGTTCAATAAATGTGAGTGTGCAGTTCAGGAGTTGAACGACTTCCAGAGATCAATTCCTGGCTCCAATACAACTACTATATTTCATTGATTCTGTGAAGTACCTTTTCCACCCATCAGTACCTTATTTTAAGCATCTCTGCATCAAAGCATCTTAGTTTTATAAAATGGTTCCATTGTCTCTTAGGAGTATATAAGATAATAGTGTGACTTACAATTGATGTCTCATATTGGGCAGATTGCTTGATCTCATATCACAGTTTCTTTAGTTGAAAATAGAGATAATAGTCAAAAGATGGAGACAACCTTACTGTCCACTGATAAACGAATGGATAAAGAAAGTGTGGATGTTATGCAGATATGTGTATAATATTCACAATGGATTATTATTCAGTCCTAAAAAAGAAGGAAATATTGCCATTCGGAACAACATGAATGAACTTGGAGGACATTTTGCTAAGTGAAATAAGCCAGACACAGAAAGACAAATTTCACTTAAATGTTGAAACTAAAAAGCATGAATTCAGCAAAGCAAAGAGTGGAATGGTGGTTGCCAGGAGCTCAAGGATGGGAAAAGTGGGGAGATGTTGGTCAAATAATACAAAGTTGTAATTATGCAGGATGGATAAGTTCTGGAGATCTAATAATGACAATAGTCAGCAATACATGGTTGTATATTTGAAATCTGCTAAGAAAACAGATCCTGAAAATGTTCTCACTGTAGAAAAATGAACAAGGTAACTATAAAAAGTGATGCAGATGTTAATTAGCTTGCTTGTGGAAATCATGTCATAATGTATACATATGTCAGAATATCATTGTATACTTTAAATATACACAATTTTTGTCAATTATATATATATGTCTCAGTAAATTTTGGAAACACACCAACATATACAATAATCAAATTATGTAAAATAAGTGATAAAGAAAAAATCTTCAATTTATTAGAGGAAAAAAATGTTGGATACAGAAGAATAAAGATAATAGCAGGCTTTTCATTTGAAATTATACAAGGCAAACATGAATAGCAAACATTTTTAATGCACTGAAATAAAAAATGGTCAGCCTAGAATTCTCGAACTAGCAAAAATCTCTTTTAAATATAAAGGAAATTAAAGCTTACTATGAAGTCACAATTATCAAGAGTATGGTATTGGCACATGATACACATATAGATAAAAGGAACAGAATAATCCAGAAATAAAGCTTTACATTTATGGTCATTTGATTTTGACCAAGAAGCAAGTATAATTTTATAATAATAGTTTTCCTCTCCAGATGGTGTTGAGACAATTGAATAGTCACATGCAAAAAGCCAAAATGAACTCAGACCTTACACTTTGTCTGAAAATGAATTCAAATGGATCATAGGTCTATATGTAAAAGCTAACATTATACAACTTCTGAGCCTCCCTGGTGGCCTAGAGGTTGTCAGCTCCTGGGCTAGGGATCAAACAGGCCATAGCTAATAATATCATTGATCCTATCTCACCCTCTGCTCCCCTTAGGAGTGTTTTTTCATAAATCCACCCGTTCTGCTCCCCACTCTGTCTCTGGTGAATCATCTCACCCTCTACACCTCTGACCTACACCCCAGTTCTTCTACAAATCATCATGGCCCTGGGTTGAAGAAAGAGCTTTGAAACATGACATTTAAACATATGAGTATTAAAGAAAACTTGATAAACTGAATTTCATCAAAATAAAACAAAAAATTTGTACTTCAAAAGACACCATTAAGAGAATGAATAGATAAACCAGAGGTTGGGATAAAATATTTACATATTTGATAAAGGTCTGACAAAGGACTTGTATCCAGAATATAAGAAGAGAATAAAGGGGAAATAGCAGAATTTTTTGATAGCACAATATTTAAATGAACAAAAAATTCCAAAGACATTTTGCTAAAGAAGATTAACAAATGGCTGACGGACACATGAAAAGATGCTCAGTATTATTTGCCAATGTCATGCAATTGAAGCCACAATGAAATGCCACCATACACCAGTGTTACTAAATACAAAAATAAAAACGTTATACAATGTCAGGTGTTGGTGAGCATGTGCAGAAATTAGAACCCTCATGCATTGCTGGTGGACATGTAAAAGAATACAATCACTTTGGAAAACAGTTTGTCAGTTTCTTAAAAGTTAAGAAAAACTCATTGTACAATATGAAAATTCCATTCCTATGAATCTACATAAATGAAAAATCATGTCCACCCAAAGGCATGTATGCAAATGTTCACAGCAGTATTATTTGTAATAGCCAAAACCTGGAAACTTTCTAAATGTTCATCAACTGATGAATACATAAAATGTGGTACGTGTATATAAAGTAATATCGTTCAGTGGCCCTCCCTGGTGGTGCAGACGGTCAAGTCTCAGCACTATGAAGCTATTCTCAGTCGCTACAGCACAAGTTTGATCCCCAGCCAGGGAAGTGACCCACATGGAGCAGCAGACCTCTTCTATCTTGCATGCTGCTCTCCTCAGTAGTATATTTCAGGCAATCCACCTGTTATGCTCCCCACTCTGTCTCTGGTGAATCCTTTCACTGCCCCCACTCCCTGCACCTCTGGTCTACAACCCAGCTCTTGTATGCATAAATAAAATAAATATTTTAAAAAAGAAAGAAACATCGTTCAGTATTTAAGGGCAATGAACTCCTGGAATAATACTACAACATGAATGAGTCGCAAAAACATGCTAAGTGAAAGAAGTCAAAAACAAAAACAACATATATAATTCTATTTGTGTGAAATACCTAGAAAAAGCAAATTTAAGCATACAGAAAGAAGATGAGTTAGTTGCTTAGGTTTGGGGTGTAGGTGGAGATTAACTTAAATGGATATCATGGAACCTTCTGGAGTAGTTGAAATGTTCTAAAATTAGATTATGGTGGTGCTTGCACAATTGTATCAATTTACCAAATCACTGAATTATTCATGAATTTGTGGAGTGGAAATGGGTGAATTTTGTGGTATGGAAAATATATCTCAATGAAGCTGTTTTTTAAAAAAGAACAGAGGAGATAAAGACTTTTAGACACCAAACACCATCCCCCTCAAAGTCATTACCAGCAAATCAGCACTAAAAGAAAGGTTAAAGGAAGTACTTCAGGAAAAAGGAAATCATACCACGTGGAAATCCACATCTACACAAGGGAATAAAGAGTATTAAGAAATAAAAATAAAGGGCCTTCCTGGTGGTGCAGTGGGTTGAGCAACGCACTATGAGGCAAACCACAGCTTTTGCAGCACGAGTTTGATCCCTGCCTCCTGCTAGGGAGGTGACCCACATGGTATAGCGGATCTCTGCCTCATCTGCTGCTCCCCTCAGCAGTGTGTTTCAGTTAATCTGCCTATTCTATTCCCCACTCTGGTGAATCCTCTCGCCCCCCACACCTCTGGTCTGTACCCCGGTTCTTGTATGAATAAATAAATCTTTTTTAAAAAATAAAAATAAAAATAACCGGGCATATTAATTATCTGTTATTGTGTAACAAATTACTCAAAGCTTAATGTTTTAAAACAATGAACATTAATTACCTCACAGTTTTTATGGGTCAGTCATGGGAGACAATTCACCATTGCATTTCTGCAACATCTTATATCAACTTTGTTCGACTACCCTTTTAAGGGTATTTGTATAGCAAACAGCCTTGAAGGATGAACGTGTCTTCCTCTATGACAGATGACAGATTTATTTCTTGATCCAGCCAATAGAAATATCTTTGTCTGAGTAAAGGTTGGAACGATTTGCTTCCCACTACTAGCTTTTTAACATGTACTATGTGGACCTCCCTGGTGGCACAAGGGGTTAAGCACTGCACTATGAAGCATCTGCGGCCACTGCAGCATGAGTTCGATCCCTGGCGAGGGAGATAACCCACTAGCACAGCAGACCTCTCCTGTCTCACCCGCTGCTCCCCTCAGCAGTTTATTTCAGTAGATCTGCCTGTTCTGTTCCTCGCTCTATCATATCTGGTGAATCTAATCACCTCCCATACCTCTGGCCTGTGCCCCAGTTCTTGCATGCTTAGATAAATAAATCTTTAAAAAATAAAAAATAAACATGTACTGTGAATACCAACTTGATTTTAGGGTGTTTCCTCTTGTGTGATGCAAGCAAAACTTTAAATAGTCATAGCTAAGGTATTAGGTTCCACCAAACTATCCTAGGAGCTGGGGGATAAAAGATTGTCTAATGGGAATAAGGTGAGAGCTGGAGGAGAGAGCTTCAAAACAGAGGAATATATATTGTCTAGCAGGACGGGATCTGATAGGAGTTCTTTGATGTGCAGAGTAGTTAGTGGCTTGGCTGAGGGAGCCAGAGCTTCCTGCCCTTTGGAGATAGCATGAAGATAGGACTACGTCAGAAACTGAGATGGGCTCTTGATTGAGAAGAGAAACCACAGTGTGGCACCCACAGTCATTGCCTTACTGTCATTCAGGTTTAAAGGAGGCAAGCCCACAGATAGGGCTTGACTCTGGTGATGGAGAGAACATTTTAAGGTAACCCATTGTTACAGGGCAGGGTGAGGGGCTCCCTGCAACTCCCAAACCTGCCTGTTTTAAATAGGTTCTGCCATCCACCACATCAAGCCAAAACCTATTCTAGTAAGACCCTCAATGAAAAGGAACTTTAATACAATCAGTGTGTAATGGAGAGAAACGTATCAACACTTTTTGGGCCACTGAGACCCAAAAGTTTGCCACAAGTCTAAGGTGCCTTCTGTTGGGGACCCATAGGAAGGGGTCAGAAACGGCCAGACAAGTCTGGAAGAAAAAGAGCAAAACCAAGATAAACGCTGCAGTTGTTAACCTCCCTACAGGTCTCTCACCCACATCTGTTTCAAGTGTGTTCTTCCATGTCCCTCCAGTCCCTGATACAAGTCCAAGGCCAAGAAGTAAGCACAGCTTTTTCCACATCTCCCTGTCTGTGTGCCTCTTGCAGGTCTCCTTCTTGCTCTCCATCCTTTTCTTCCTTCTCCCAGTCTCCTCTCCAGCTTCTTCTCCTCCCTGTTCAGTCACACCCTTCCTGGGTGGGGCAGGGAACCTGAAACCTCCCCTTTCCCTGGAAACCATACTGTTACACCATCATCTGGAAAAGAAATTTCCACAAGAAGGCAGAAGATAGGAACAGCATGTTGGGTTTATTATTTTTTAACTATAACTATAAAAGTAGTACATGTTTATTGTAAAATATTTGAACACAGAGAAATCAACGTGGTAAATAAAAACTTTCTCCCTGCCAATCCCGCTTCTCAGAGACACCTGAGGTAGAACCAGAATCCTTTGCCATGCCACTCCCTTCCTTATTCTGCCAAGCGCTCTTCCCTGAGGGGACCATTTTGGAATCTTAACTATTTCTTTTGACATTTAAATATCTGGGTTTTTTTTCCCTAAGTAATATATTTTAGACATAGTATAGTGGCTTCTTTCTGTGGGAGATCAAGATTAGCTCTCTTATACCTCCATTCCTTCCACTATCCCAACAGAATTATATTACAACATTTGGCTAAGTCAGTGTTCATTGTTTACATTGTCTTGCCTGTGCAAATCATATTTACAACTAACCATGGAAGTATATCAAAATTATGTTTTTTTCCACTTTTGCTTTTCCCAAAGTTTATAATTACCTTGGCATTTTACTTGCTTGTAATTCTTTGTAGTCATTGTAACCTAAGCCAACGCTTCAGATGCATTCCAGTCATCTTTCAGTACTGTTTTCTCATGGTCATTGTCACCATGTCAGTTCCAAGTTTTCCCTGGAAGTCACACCTCCTGCACACCTTCATTTTCCTACTGGAGCTGTTCGCGCCCTACCCTTTGTGCTCAGCTACCCTCCTGGGACTTTCCCTCCCTGTCATCCTGGAAATTTTTTTTCTGCCTTATCCTGAGTTGGAGATGTTGTTGCTTAGAATTCGTGTCTTCCTCTTTCTTAGTTTACATCTTTCTTTGGGAGATCACATGTTCCAGTGGATGCCTCAGTTTTAGCCTGATGACAGCCAGAGCAGAGCTCTTTTGAATCGCCTAGCTGTTAGGATTGCTTGCTCTGCATATCTGGTGCAAAGCTGTGATCCTTGGGCTTCTCTTTATCAACTTTCAGGTGTGCTTCATCTCTATTCTTGTTGGAGCTTCTGTTTTCTTGGCTTGCAGGAATACAATATGAAAATGACTTTTAAAAATGTGTTTCTTGGGCCTCCCTGGTGGCGCAGTGGGTTAAGCAAGGCACTATGAAGCAAATCACAGCCACTACAGCATGAGTTTGATCCCTGCCGCTGGCCAGGGTGGGGGACCCACATGGTGTAGCAGACCTCTCCTGCCTCACCCGCTGCTCTCCTTAGCGGTGTGTTTCGGTCAGTCTGCCTGTTCTGCTCCCCACTCTGTCTCTGGTGGATCCTCTCACCTCCCTGGACTCTGGCCTGTGCCCCAGCTCTTGTATGCATAAATAAAATAAATCTTTAAAAAAATGTGTTTCTTCAGCAGTGTCCAATTGATTATCCTAAATTTAGTTCCCACATTGCTTGTCCTCAGTTCCTGAGCTGATGTTTCTGTAGTTTAGATCAGGTTGGTTTTCTGCTTTTCCCTCTTCATGTGTAAAATTTAGTTCCTTAGATCTGCCCTTACCATTTGTCAATCTGCTTTCCAGATTCCAAAATTTTGTGGCTACCTCTTCTTTCCTCCTCTCATCCTTGTGAATCTGTGTTTTTTTAAACTCCTTTACAGTGATTTATGGGTTTTCAGAAGGGAGAAAAAATATGTGTACATTTAAATCTACCATTTCTGGATAAAAGCTTTTGTTGTGCTCATGGTAAAAGTTTTTAATTCAAAAGATGATCTTACTAGACAAATTCTGAACCTTGCTTTTTAAAACTTGATTGTAGTAAGTATGGTTTGTGTCTGTTTATCTGCCCCACTTACAGTCATTGTCTCTTATTGTGCAGATGAATCAGTTACACAAACAAAAGCCTCTTGCAATCAGGTCCTTGCTATTTGATCCTGTCCCCTTGGAGAACTCATTGATCCAGTAGAAACCTAACCCAAGCTGAGACAATGAAATCCTTTCTCCTAGGAATTTGAAACTTGGAATACAAACTTTGAAACTAGGAGTCACTAGAGTTGAGTTCTATTTATTAACAGCTGGTCTAGAGAGAGGCTCTATAGCTCCTGGTATCAAAATTCTAGAACTTCCCTCATTCCTTCTCCATCAGGGCTTGGTTAATCAGCAATTCAATGGATTTGTGAACTAAGAATCCTATGCATTCCTCACATGTACACTTTTACTTTTGCTTAAATCAAAATTGTGTATTAACTTCCTAAGACCTCTTCTTTCCCTTTCCCTGGTGATGCTGCTACCCTTTTCCAAACTTTGTAAAAAGAGTACCATTAACATTTTAAAATTGAAATAGCTTTATTGAGATACATTTCACATACCATACAATTTACCTATTTAAATGGTATAATTTAATGGATTTTAGCATATTGAGAATTATGTAACCATTATCACAAACAATTTTAGAACTTTTTTTCATCCCAGAAGAAATCATGTACCTATCAGCTTCCTATTTCCCCAACCCCTCTTGACCCTTAGTTTTCAGCAACCATTAATCTATTTTTTGTTTTCTGCAGATTTGCCTATTCGGACCTGTCACAGAAATGGAATCATACAATATGTAATCATTGGGACTAACTTCTATCAGTTACTATTTTTTTAATTAGATACTGTGTTTCATAGTTTAATCTAAACTTATATATATATGTATATTTATTTTTTGCATAGAAGAATGGGGTATAGGCCAGAATGTGGTATAGTGGGGAGTGAGAGGAGTCAGCAGAGACGGGGAGTAGGACAGCTGGAGCTACTGAAATACACTGCTAAAGGGAACACTAGATGAGACAGGAGAGGTCTGCTGCACCATAAGTGGGTCAGCCCCCTGGCCGTAATCAAACACAGGCTGCAGCAGTGATAGTGCTAAGACTTAACCCCGGGGCACCAGAGAGGTTATTATAATGTTTTATAATATCAGTTATTATAATGTTTTCAAGGTTAATCCGAATTGTACTATATATTGGAACTCCATTTCTTTTTATTGCTATGTAATATTCCATTGTATGGATATACAATATTTGCTTATCCATGTTGATGGAGAGTTAGGTTGATTGAATATTATGACTAAAGATGCAGTGAACATTTATGGACAAGTTTTGTGTGGATGTATTTTTATTTCTCTTGGGTTTATACCTAGGAGTAGAATTGTAGAATTGCTGTTTCATAGAGTAATTCTACGTTTAATCTCTTGCAGAACTGCCAGACTGTTCTCCAAATCAACAGTAGCAGCATTTTATATTCCTACCAGTAATATATGAGGTTTTCCATTTTCTTCCTTCTTTTTAATATCTGTTGTCTGTGATGGCATTTGCTTAATGGAGAGAAGGCATCTGAGAGCTAAAAGGTATGCATGAAATAATATAATTCTCTTTTTAAAAAGTACAAACAACATGAGGAAGGAGGTACAGTAAATATATTAGGTATTTGTAGTAACAAATGTCTCCCCAAATTTCAGTGATTATATCAACAAAAATTTGTTTCTTTTGTATACTTTATTTGGGGCTAGGGAGATGCTGCTCTATACAGTCACTTAAGAATTAAGAGTAGGGGCCTCCCTGGTGGCACAAGTGGTTAAGTCACAGCACTATGAAGCTGTCTGCAGCCACCAGCATGAGTTTGACCCCAGGCCAGGGAGGGGACCCACATGGTGCAGCAGACCTCTCCTGCCTTGCCTGCTGCTCCCCTCAGCAGTGTATTTCAGCCAATCTGACTGTTGTGTTTCCCACTCTGTCTCTGGTGAATCTTCTCACCCCCACGCCTCTGGCCTGTACCCCAGTTCTTGTACGCATAACCTTAAAAAAAAAAAAGAGTTAAGAATGAAGGAGGTTCCATTATCTTGATGTTGCAACTTCCAGAAGATGAAACTCCCTGCACAATTGGCTCAGTAATTGAAGAAATCACCACAAGGTCACTTGCCAATTATTCTGTGCTTGGTCCAAAGTGAAATACAGGTCATTCTGTTTAACTTTCAGTGAGTTGGAAAATATGGACAGTACATGAAATATTTGGTGAGCACCACTTTCTCTAATATAGGAATAGTAGACAATATAATACATGTTATAAATGGAAGAGAGGTGAGGTAGTAGCTAGGATGGCAGGAGGTGTTTTTCTAATTCAAAGTTGAATTTGAATTGAGGAGAGGGAAGGGGCACACAGTGGAGTGTCGTACTGGTCCTAGGGAAAGTAGAGGGGGAGCATTGAACCTTACTCTGGCCCTCTTCCTCTGAGATTGGCAGGAAGGATGTGCAGTTACTTCATTTGTGGGCAGAGAGGCAGGAAACTGAGGCAGGTCACGCCTGATAGTTTTAGTTTCACTGGATGTAGGAAGCAAACAAATTGCCAAAAGTGGTAGTATCTATCGGTTGTGGTGATAGTGGTGGTGGTTACAGAAGGAATCAGAAGTAAGTTATTGGCATTTAGGAATTTGGAAACAGTTGTCAAGACTCTCTCCTCTAAGCCATTGGTCCCATGAGTAGACAATTACAGTAGCTTCCTATGTGGTTCACTTCATCAACCTCTTTAACATATTTTTTTAAGATTTATTTATTTATGCATACAAGAACCGGGTACAGGCCAGAGGTGTGGGGGGATGAGAGGACTCACCAGAGACAGAGCGGGGAGCAGAACAGGCAGATCAATAGAAATACACTGCTGAGGGCGCAGCGGGCAAGGCAGGAGAGGTCTGTTGCGCCATGTGGGTCACTTCCTTGGTCAGCAGCAGGGATCAAACTCATGCTGCAGTGACTGTGGTCTGCTTCATAGTGTGTTGCTTAACCCACTGCACCACCAGGAAGGCCCAACCTCTTTAACATATATTTTTTTAAAGATTTATTTATCTATTCATTCAAGACCTGGGGTATAGGACAAAGGTGCAGGGAGGTGAGAGGACTCACCAGAGGCAGAGTGGGGAACAGAACAGGCAGATCTATTGAAATACACTGCTGAGGGGAGCAGTGGGAGAGATAGAAAAAGTTCTGCTGTGCCATGTGGGTCACCTTTCTGACCAGGCATCTAATTCATGCTGCAGTGGTTTTGCAAAGCTTCACAGTGCTGGGACTTAAGCCCTGTGCCTCCAGGGAGGCCCCCATTTAACATATTATAAGCCAGTTGGCCTTTATTAAAAGACAGGTAAATCAGATGAAGCCATCCTTTGCATAAAACTCTACTGCGGTTTAAAATTCTTAAAGTCAACCAAAGATCTGGCTTTCATTAACTTTTCCAGCCTTGCCCTCACATATACTCATACAGGGTGCTTTTTTACTTCTCTTCCTTCACAGATATTCTTCCCTTGACCTGAAGAGTGTTTCCATTTAATACTCCTTTCACTTTGCCGGTTCAAGCCTTCCATTAGGTCTCAAATTAAAGGTCTCTATCTCAGGAGGGTAGTTCCTTGACCCTTCAGACCAGGATAGGTTTTCCTATTATATGCTCTTACAATATTCAGGTTTTTTTTTTTTTAAAAGATTTATTTAGTTATGCACACAAGCACTGCGGTACAGGCCAGAGGTGGGGGGGGGTTGAGAGGATTCACCACAGACAGAGCAGGGAGCAGAACAGGCAGATCAATGGAAGTACACTGCTGAGGGGAGCAGCGGGCACAGCAGGAGAGGTCTGCTGCGCCATGTGAGTCCCCTCCCTGGCCGACAGCAGGGATCGAACTCGTGTTGCACTGACTGTGGTTTGCTTCATAGTACGTTGCTTAACCCACTGCGCCACCAGGGAGGCCCACAATATTCAGGTTTTTTTCCCTTTGCACATTCCTTATATCTGTAATCATGTGACTGTATGAAGCTGGGAATGCCTCTTTCCTTCACTAGACTATATCATTCTGTGAAAGCAGGCACTGTGTCTGTTATTGTCTACTATAATGTGTTTAACATGTAGTGCATCGCTTGAAATACCAGATGATAAATATTTGTCAAATGAATGAATAGATTCATCAACTTTGTTAATTAATTCATACCTGTCATGAAGAGATAACCAAAGTTGAAATATCATGAGACTTCAGTTGAGGTTGGAGATCACAGAATTGCTTTAGAGCCATGGTTGTTTTCCACAGCCTAAGTATAGGAGTGGAGGAAGAAGGTGGTTGGACTGATAAAAAGGGTTAGACTTTTCAGAAGTGGTGTGGCAGAAAAAGGGTGATGTTTTCCTGCTGCATTATAAGTTCCGGCCAGAATAGGCAAGAGACATATTAAGGAAAGTGATGGACTTGGGAGAAAAACAGTGAGACCGAAGGCTTGGCGCTACCCAGGATGTCAAGTAGCAGGTGTGGTGGGAGTAAAGAGTGAGAGAGCTAGGGACCAAGAAACAGAAGTCAGAGATTTAGTCTATCAGATCTTGAGATCTCTCTATCTATAGTAGAGTGGTTCCAGATCTCAAGAAGGTAGAGGTTATATAACTGTGGCTGTGAGGTGGTGGTGACTGTTGCCAATATTGAGGAATAAAGAGGTTTCGATGTTAAATGGCTTTCCAGTGAAGTCATCTGGGCAATGGCAGGACTTGAAGTGAAGACTGAGCCGGCTACCATAACTTTAGGATCTGGCTGAGGTCAGAAGATGACCACTAGTAAAGACAGTGTGGAAGATGGCAGGAGCCTCAAAAAACGGGTCTTCCCATCACTCCATTCACTCGATCACTCATCCAAATGTCAAAGTCCCAGGATGAAAACTTTGATGCATTCAGTTGTATGCAGGTAATAGAAGCATAGTGGTAAGTTGGTGTCAATAGGAAGTAATGGGACTGCTGATGGAAGCCCCAAAGATAAGCAATGTAATCAAGAGACTGAAAGAGAATATAGGGAAGTGGCCTTGAGGGAAAACCAAGTTTCCATTAAGCAAGAAGTGAAGAAGGTAATCTGACAACAACT
This sequence comes from Galemys pyrenaicus, assembly GCA_019455555.1. Lineage (NCBI taxonomy): Eukaryota > Metazoa > Chordata > Mammalia > Eulipotyphla > Talpidae > Galemys > Galemys pyrenaicus. The sequence goes on from JAGFMF010011390.1 coordinate 4,017,659, forward strand.
CGAAATTTATAGAAAAGATTTTTGTATGTTTGCTTGTTTCATAATGAATGAGGGGCTGTCCCAAGAGTAAAACTAAAAATAACAACATGTAATAGGAAGAAGACAGGCACTAGGTTAGAAGTAAGAGTTCAATTTCTGGCCCTATCATTTACTTGTTGAGTAATCTTAGCCAATTACTTCACCTCTTTGAGCTCAGCTTTCCCATTTGTGAAGTAACAAAGCCATAACTGACTTACAATGAGGATAAAAAAAAAATGGGTCTAAACTGTACTGTAAACTATAAACTGTTGTCCACTTGTGAATTATTATTATTATTAATACTCAGTGAGTTAATGGTAGCATTTGGACAAAAGTTCTTAGTTCTTGACTCTTAACTTAGAACAGTCCTGGAAGGAAGGCAGAGCAAATGCTATCTCCATTTTACAGGAGGGGAAACAAAGGTAGCTTCATATTTTCAAGACATCTGACAAGGGACAAGGTAAGAGAAGGACAAGGGAATGGTAAGAGAAATCCGACACCACCCATAACTTTGGAGTTTATGGGATAATGAAGATAGATGTGGTAAAATGCTAAGTTGTGCTACATGGTATAAAGGTAGAATAATGAATGCTGAGTGAGTAAAGAAAAAATGAATAATTAGGGAAAGACTAAGAGAGCTTTATAGCGGAAGTAGCAGGTGAGCTGTATCTTGAAGATGAAACCAGAAAAGACAAAAGGTATTTCACTCCCAGTGAGTGAGTGTTAAAGGCCCAACTAGAACCCAGAGCCACAGACGTGGTTTCCCCAGTGCTCTTTGGACAAAAGGGAAAGAAGCCTCTTTGGTCCCAGTTTATTCTCTTTGTTTTTGCTAAGGCCCTAGATGCCATGGGAACGCCACTCTTGTTCAGTCTCTGCCACTGCTGTCAACAATTCACCGTCAGACTGCAAACATACAGCTCAGATCCCCAGATATGAAGCAATGTGCTTGTGTCCGCCTCCAAGCGTCTTCCTAATTGTCTGATGATGCTTGTTACGGGCTAACTGCCTTGCCTTTTGTGGAAATCAGTGAGAGTTCATTGTGACAACTGAGAGCAGCTCTCCCAGGAAACCAGCAGGGTTTTAAAGGAATTATGACTTGTCACACAACCTGTGATTGGGCCACACCTGAATGAGGTTACTGGAGAACTCCCATTCCATCCATCCCCCTTTGTCCTTGATATTCCTTCAATAACCTTGAGGAAAATCCAGGTCCTATCTGGTTCCCTTCTTCCTCAAATTCTCATGATTCTTCTTCCACTTTTTCAAAAGGCCCTGGTGGGAAGCCACTCTCATTCATGAAAACTTGGTCACTTAGGGTAACCTTCTTATTATTTTATTATTTAATAGGAATAAAAAATTAATATTTCCATTTTATAGATGAAGAAACTGAACCTCAGAGTAAGAGGTGAGGGGTCAGGGAGGGGATGGGTCTCTTGGAAGGCAACTGGGCACACGATTGGACCGGCCTAAGGCAAGGGAATAATGGTTGTCAACTTTGGCTGTCCATTTTTCATTTCCCACTTCCTATTTGCTCACCAATTGCTACACACATTCTGCACAAGCATGTGGGGGCTGACATTCAGATACCTATCTCCCACAACAGTTACCGGAGGGCTAGACTTCTACTCTGAGGTTGAAGGGAAATAGGTTATCTCCTTGCTGAGACTAGTATAGTGCTCAGCCCACATTACATGCTCAGCAAATGTCATTTCTGCTTTAACACCTCTGTTACTTATTATCTGTGTGGTATTAGGCAACTCTCTTAACGTTCTTTATCCTAGAAATGATGTCTGTGAAATACTGACATGCCTAACATGTATTGACTACAATGATTGCCACGATTATTTTATTGGTCCTTAAGCCAATGAATGGGGTCAGTCAGTTTTGCAGCATGTCATCAGCATGACAGACTAGTTAATGTAGTAGACACTGAGTTGTTGATATGGAATTTCTATCACTGAATAAAAAGATCACATTAAAATCATATTTTGACTAAACTATGTATATTAATGAATATATACCTAAAGTGATACATCCCAAAACACTGACTAATATTTATCTTTGGGTGGTAGTATTGCAGATGCTTTTTGTCTTTATTTTCTATTTTCAGTAAGCAGATATCACTCAGTAGCAGTTAATTTTTAAGTTAATTAAAAATTAAAAAGGGTCATCATTTAGTGGAGAATCAAGGACTCTGACTTAATTTCAGCCAGGGACAAGTTCAAGCTAGTAGGGCAAGGTAGCCAAGTTCTATGCAATAGAGATGGTCAATGGCAGTGACAGCTTACTGTGGATAGCACATTTCTGGGTTTAAAGGATGCAAAATCCAACCCTTCAGGGAAACTGGAAGACAGAACTCAGAGAATAAATTTTTTATATCCTATCTACCTCTCTTGCTGCATCTTACACTTTATTCCTGTTGCAAAAAGGAGAAATATAGCCTATTCATTCTGTTCTTCAAGTACCCACTCATGTAGACTACTATACTTCCCTGATCGCTTTCTATGTGACCTCCCTTTGCCAGCCACTAGAGGTGGCATATGCGTTTTTCATAGCACTCATCCACTCTGACGAGATCTTGATTGTTACAAATCTAACCTCATCAGTACAAAGATTTTTGTCTAGTACAGCATATACATACTGAGACAAGAACAGCCCTTGTACAAAGTATGAGAACTCAATTAAAAAAGTTATTAAACTAATGCAAAATGTGAAATTTTCAACAAGCAACAAAAATATTAAACAGGAAAATTGAGCAGAAATCCAGGAGTGTGGAGGGTTGATAATTATGTTTTTGTTCACTTTTACTTTTTCCTTTTGCAAAAAGCAGTTATTAAAAAAGGTGATGACACTGGGTCTCCCTTGTGGCACAGTGAGTTGAGTGCTGCACTGTGAAGCATCTGTGGCATAGCAGCTTGAGTTCAATCCCTGACCAGGGAGGGGACCCACATGGCATGGCAGACCTCTCCTGCCTTGCCCGCTGCTCCCCTCAGCAGTGGATTTCAATCGATCTGCTGTTTCTGCTCCCCACTCTGTCTCTAATGAATCCTCTCACCTCCCACAGCTCTGACCTGTACCCTAGCTCTTGTATACATAAATAAATCTTAAAAAAAGAGAAAAAAATAGGTAAATTTAAATAGAAAGGGGAAACCCTACAAAATAGCTTTAAAAAAATTTAAAAAAATAAAAAGGTGATGACATTTCCAAGGGAGTATGACACAGTCTGTATGTATGAGTTTATTGGAAATCCGGGCTAAATGAGTAACTTCCTGAATGATGTGACAAGTGGTAAGACTTGCAGCATCCCAGAAAAACTTGACACAGGTTGTGAACTAAACCAATTCCAAAGAATGATGTTTGATACTTTAAATGGTCACTTAGTTAAAAAAAAATTTTTGGCATCAGTTTGACAGATGAACATTTCACATATACACCAAAACCTGGCAAGTAGCTATTAACTGAGATTTTCTGGGACACAAGGAAGCAGATAACTGGTAGCTCTATGCCAAACCTCCTATCAGTAGGGAAAAATGAGGAGGGAGTAGGGAACTGTTAAGATTAACTTTTACTCAACATCTCGCATATGCATGAATTTTCTCCTTTAATCATTTTCTCGTTATTTGTTATTTTCCAGATGAAAGTAATGAGGCACTCCTGGAAATCCCCTTGATGAAATATATTTGTCATTGTAAACAAACTAACAAAAAAAGGGCAATGATATGGCCATAAGGAGGCAGGAAGCAACTGGAAAAGCCAAGTAACCCACAAACTATTAGATCACATGAAAATCACATTTAAAAGCCAATGAAGTGAGTTCACATCATTTAACCTCATGGTATTTGTTCTGTGGAAGATCACTATGGCAATACTATTAATAACTACTGTTGCTCATTTGTACATACCTTTACAGATTATATTTCAGTAATCCTTTAAGACAAAAAGGGTAAGGAGAAGTTTCTATTTTATAAGTGGAAAAGCAGATTTGGTAACTCTACCAGTCTATCCTAGCAATGTTTACGCTTAGGAAAAATTGTAACTTTTTTTTTAAAGATTTTAAAAAATTTATTTATGGATATAGGCACTGGGGTACAGACCAGAGGTGTGGGGGGGTGAGAAGATTCACCATAGACAGAGTGGGGAGCAGAACAGGCAGATCGACTGAAATACACTGCTGAGGGGAGCAGCAGGTGAAGTAGGAGAGGTCTGCTGCACCATGTGGGTCCCCTCCCTGGCCAGCAGGGATCAAACTCTGCAGTGGCTGTGGTTTGCTTCATAGTGTGTTGCTTAACCCATTGTGCCACCAGGGAGACCCAATTGTAACATTTTTTTAAAAAAGATTTATTTATCTATGCATAAAAGCACTGGGGTACAGGCCAGAAGTGTGGTGGGGGGGTGAAAGGATTCACCACAGAGAGCAGGGAGCAGAACAGGCAGATCAACAGAAGCACACTGCTGAGGGGAGCAGCGGGCACAGCAGGAGAGGTCTGCTGCGCCATGCGGGTCCCCACCCCAGCTGGCAGCAGGGATCGAACTCCCGCCGCAGTGGCTGAGGTCTGCTTCACAGTGCGCTGCTCAACCCACTGCGCCACCAGGGAGGCCCTGTAACATTTTTTTTTAAGACTTCTACTTGCCCTCCACTCCCTATTCCCACCATATCCAACTTTCCACATCATTTTATCAAAGCAATTTTGAATTTGATTTCTACAAGTTTCTTAATTGGTCTCCCACACCCCAATCAGTATTCCAGACCATAGCCACAGGTCCTTTGAAATGCAAACCACCTATTTACTTAAAATCTTTAGTAGTTTTTCACTACTTGCAAGAACTCAAATGCCTCACTCAATCTGTCCTTTCTGATCTGACCCTTGCCTACCATCTCCAATCTCATCAGCTGTCACTGTCCCCAAACACACCTTATGTTGAGAAGAACCCACCTATCTGTGCCATGCATTTGACTTTACTAGACTGTTCAATGGTTCTTTTTACCTTTCTTCCCAACCCACATCTGACATTCACTAGGTAAATTTATGCTTTTCATGCTTAGTTCAAATGTTGGCTCTTTGTGAAATCGTGCCTTTCTTTTGAGAGTGACCAGTTTTCCTTGCTCTCACAGCATTTTTGTTATAAGACAGTGAGTGCTCTGATTAAAGGTTTATGTGTCCTTCTAATACCCACCAAATTGTATCTTAGCTATAATAAGTTCAGGACAGTTTCCAGTGCTAGACATACAGTAGGTATTATTAGCCAGTACCCAAAGGTCCTAGACAGCCCGTCTTGAGCCGTAGGTTGGGATAACATGAAAAACATCTCACAGGTTGCGTGCCAAAACCCAAAGGGCACTCTTCCAGGGCTTTTCGTTTTTCATATAGAAGGGCATTAGGCATGGACTTGTTTCCAACAAGGCTTATTTTCATTAAAGTAATAGTGCCTATGTGTATAAGATCTGTATGAAATAAGAACATTTAGATTTTATACATGTTATTTATTCATATAGACACCCAGACCAGTGGTAGAACACCTAGAACTCAATTTGTCCTTTGCTGCTACCATGATAGTGGCACCATTAATTAAATTTGATGAACAAGGAGCAATTTATTAGCATGAAATACATGCATGTAATGTAAAAGCACCAGGAGCACACATGACCACAGAATAAGCCGCTAGATGAAGAGCACTGAACTAGCCAAATATTCCCATGCTTCTTCATTACTCCTTAAATTTGGTAGTCAGTATTAGTGTATTGAGAACATTTGTGAAGAAATATAAAATTGATAAAATTATACCAACTTTTCTTAGACTTAGAAAAAAGACCATTATTTGTGAACAGCTGTCTAGCTTGTGGGATCCTAGCATATTAGCAGAGTCAGAAAATCATGATCATCTTACCTTTATTCAAAGCATAGATCATTAAAAAAAGCATCCTTAACCTCATAGAAAGAAAAAAATGTTTGTTTAAATTAACTTTTTTAGGTTATTGGCTTTAAGAAGTGGTTTGTGGGCCTCCCTGGTGGCGCAGTCAGTTAAGCAATGCACTATGAAGCAAATCGCAGCCGCTGCAGCACGAGTTCGATCCCTACCGCCGGCCAGGGAGTTGACCACATGGCGCAGCAGACCGCTCCTGCTGTGCCCGCTGCTCCCCTCAGCAGTGTGCTTCTGTTGATCTGCCTGTTCTGCTCCCCGCTCTCTGTGGTGGATCCTCTCACCACCCACACCTCTGGCCCCAGTGCTTGTATGCATAAATAAATAAATCTTAAAAAAAAAAAAGTGGTTTGCATAGTTTAGTATAGTAATTTTTCCTGACAAATTCACAAAGGTATTTTCCCATGTCCATGCTGATGAAGTCCTGTGTTGTAGTAAGATTCAGTCCACACCCTCTTATAAGAGAATGCACTGCTTACTTACAAGGATATGTCAGCTTTCTGGGTGGGCCTGAAAGAAGCTGAGGTTTCAGCCACTTAGAACTCTGAGAGGTCAAGATCAGAGATTAAAAATGACAAGCTCTTGGAATCAGGGACTCTGGCTAATGAAATATCTTAGCCACACCTAGTGACCTAAGGAGTAGATAGCATTTATTTTAAGATGTACTGGTGATATGACTGATTTGATATTTTTGAGTACTTGGAGACAGGCAATAATTGGTAACATCCGGATTCATTTTAATGTGGGGACATTCTTACAGCATGGTTCCTGTTTTCCCACCTAACATTATTTCATAGGCATAGTATTTAATACACATCCTTGTTATCTATTCATGCTTCAGTCATTTGGTCACTCATTAAGTATTTATTATCTGCTATCTACTGGATGTTCTGGCTTACATTGTAAATACTTAATGTCACTTACCTGTCAGTACTCATTTTGGGAGTGTCTCAATTGCTTTCAACTTTTATAATTTAAAAAATAATTAAAAATAAAAATCTTTAAAAAAATAATTAAAATCTTTAGACTAACTTTTTCTTTTTTTTTAGGTATGTCTGTCAAAATGATACTAACAGGGAAGAGTCTGACCAGGTCAAGGAATTGTATGGGTCCTGTTGTACATGGTCTAGATTAAAGCCTAAACTTTAATTTTAGTTATATGTAAAACTCAACAGATAGGCTATCATAGTCGACAAGGTTAAAGATCACAGGAGTCTAACAGGGCAACAGCGGCTAGCGTGCAGAAAAAAGATTAGGAAAACACTAAGGGAGGAGAGAACGTGGAGCTTGGTGTGATGACATACAGGGAGGGAAGAATTAGGGTGATTACTGTGTTTCTATTCTAAGTGACAGAGAACAAAGGAACAAGTTTGGGGCAAAAATTGATTTTGAGGTACCTCTGGGTAATATCTAGGTGGATGATAAAGTTTGTTGAAGAGGTAGCTGCAAAACACAAGGCATTTTAGTATGACTTTTTTGAATTAGAAACCCTGGAGATCAACTAGTTAAATTCTTTCATTTTTTAGGCCCAGAAAGATAGACCTATATTTAGAAAGCTACGTAGATAATAGATATTAGATTTAGGAAGATTCATTCAGGGCTTTCTCCATTCTACATTCCATTTGAACCTGTTGTTGGTTTTACAGTTATTCAAATACACAGAGAACAGTGTTATCAGAATCCTATAATTATATAAAGAATCTAAATACAAGATGTAAATACCACTTGCATTCTTTTGTCACTACATAACTTATCAATTAAAAACATTCCTGCCATTGATAGAGAAAATAAAGAGAAAGTGGTCAGATTACTAGAAGTGACTTTTGATTAAAGTTAGTAAATCTAAGTATCATGCTGTAACTGTAACCTCGCTGTACATCTCTGTGAGCAATTTTTTAGAACTTGAGATTGTCGTTCTGAAAGCAAACAAACAGTATGTTCACAAAGGTCATTAATGACATGAGGTATATTGGTTGTGACAGTTATATATAGCTGTGATAACAGTAATTGATAAGAAAAGTACAGATAATTAAAGTCATGGGCCAAAGGTACTTCAAGAATTCTAAAGAAATGACGCTTCTTCTAAGTAAGTTACAGGTACTAAAGAACAAAAACAAAAGCACTAGAGTATATAATTAGAACCTCAATTCTGAGAGGTCTGAAGAGTGTGAGAAGAGGTTCGATCTTCACCAGTGTTATGGTAGGTGAAAGGGGGAATAAATGGAATGTGTGTATGAATAGCTACTATGTGCACATAATCATAATACATTATTACTTCATCCTCACATCAGCTTTGTAAAGTAGAGGTGTCACATATTTACAATAAATTATCAAATTGTAAGCATATTAAAATGAAGCATAAAGAAATGAAATAGTGGAGCTGAAGTATGACTAGCTATAGGGGCTTTAGAGTCAGGCAACCTACCTTTATATCTGGGTATAACTCTCACTGTTAAGGTCTTACCGCTCCTAAGACTCTAATCTTATCTTTAAATTATACTAATAGTATTTGCCTTATAGGGTCATTGTAAGCATATTATATGTAAAATATACACATTTACAACATATTTTATATATAAATGACATGTAACCTCTATATAATGATATTATACTATAAAGTACTCAGTGTTGCTTTTTAAAAAGATTTTATTTATTTTTATGTAGAAGAACTGGGGTACAGGCTAGATGTGTGAAGGGTGAGAGGATTCATCAGAGACAGAGTAGGGAGCAGAGCAGGAGGATCTACTGAAATAGATCTACTGCTAAGGGGAACAGCAGGTGAGACAGGAGAGGTCTGCTGCTCTATGTGGGTTGGCCCCTGGCTGGGGAACTGAACTTGCACTGCAGTGGCTGCTGATAGCTTCATAGTGCTGAGATTTGACTTAATCCCTTTGCCACAAGGGAAGCCCCCATAAAGTGCTCAGTGTTATGCACGATGCCTATAAGCACTCAATATGTCAATGATTTACCATACAGTAAGTGGTAGAAAGGATTCCATGGTTTTCTGATTCTAAATTTCTGCATTATACCTAGTTAACTCTTTAGGATTCTGAGATCCTGGTGGTGAGAGTGGAGCTCAGGGAGGACAGATAATATTAGTGGTATACAGAAAGTCTGGGAGAAGTAGTAAGACAAGGAGCTGGTCTACCTGATATTGAGGGCAACCTTCACTACTATTAAAACAAGACAAACTATAATTTTAAACTAAATCTTAGATTTAATGAAAAGACTTACACTATTACCTGACTAAAGTATTTCTTATGTGGAAGAAATACTTTACCAAATATACAGCACAGGTTATTTCACATCTGACACTGAGTTTCTCAAAGTATTTTAGTTTTCTTGTCTCTTTAGATAACCTAAATGAGTTCTTTGGTCTCCTACTTTACATATAAACCATGTAGAAAAGCTTCTTATAGACAGCAAAGTATCACTAATATTAATTTCCTTACTAATTGAAAAACTATCTTGTTTTCTTCATATAAAAACAACTTTAAACTCATCACTTCAATTCCCAAAATGAAATTACCTAGAGCTCCCTCTAGTGTCATGACATTTGTGAAATGCAAGAGTCATTTAATTTTCTGGTACATTTTACCAGAGAACAAATACTTATGCATTCAGTACATTTATATATTAAGTCCTCAGCTGGTACCAGAAGCTATGCCTTTTCTCTTACCAGACATCATGATCCTGACTGTATGATGTCTTTTAGTGTTAGCAGCCATGATCATTAAATATATATTATATCCTAATTAAGCAGCACAATATAAACAGCTTCTCTAAACAGTGCTGCTATCCAACTTAGTTTCTATTTATTAAACACGTAAAGATATAAACTCTTAATGAAGTAACTTGCCTAATGTAGTAGATATCTAACAACTGCATGACCTTCTTCTTTGTTCTCTTAATTTATGAATTTAAGAAAATGGCAATGTGAGCCAATTTGATCCCTTCAAAAATGGCCTGAATTTGTCAGACAGGCAATTTTCTGAGCATCAGTGATACATTCTGGATATACAGAGGCAACATTTTTTGATATTTTAAATGTAATACTGGGTTGATTTTGACTACAAAACCAAAACCTTTCTAAGATGCTCAGTGACTTTTCCTGTCCCTGTATATTGTCAGGAGATAGCCTATGAAAAATTCCTTAGTCAAGATTTAAGATATGTTGGGCTAAACAAAACTAATTTCTTTGTTTACAAAAGCATCTCTCCAAATCTTTAGTAATATGCAAAGTGAACCCCCAGTAGAATGCATCTTTCTCAAATTTACTCGACAATGGAACCCCTCTTCCTCCCGGAATATCTAATAACATCTAAGGATATGAGTGTGCAACAGAACAGAGTTTGGAAATGATAATTTAATCCAAACACAGTTGCATTAGTTCCTGTGCTCTCATCACAAATCTCCAGTCCATTGACTCAGTGCATGAAAATAACCCCTCCCTTTCCCATTTGGTAGCCACTGATTTTGCTTTGAGAGCTCAGTGCTATGGAATTTAAATGTTCTATAGTTCTCTAGTTCTTGATTAAAAAAGCAAGTGGCTTCAAAGTTAATCTCATACTACATACTAATCTCATACTACAACCAAATAATTCCATTCTCAACTGTTGAAACGGATGCTGCTTTCACTCTTTTGCAACTTAGCTATGTAAATATTTGAAGATAGCCTCAAACCTACCTGGAAGAGAAAATATAATTTAATGTTCAAATTTGGCTAAAAGATCAGACCACCTCAAACATCCCCAAAGAAGACCAGGGACACAATCAGACCCCAAGGAATTTAGCCCAGAAAGGCATATGGAATCAAGTGTGAGATAATGGTACCCAGTCTAATATAAAGTGAGGAAAATGGTAGAAGTGAACAGGCAGGGAAGCAACCTGGGAACAGCAGCCTTTGAATCATGGAGTTAAAGCTGTATCCTCCAATGCAGCTTCAGTAACTGACGGGAACCAATTTAATTACTAACATACACAAAAGAATACCCAAAGCAAAAAGTGAATGATTAAAAAATATCTATTCTGGCTGGATTATATTCTTTTCATGATTCAGGATAATTAATAACAGTATGTTTATTTCAGCCAGGGCTCATAACACTTCTTTAAACTGAAGCTAGATCTGTACTCTAACATCATTTGATAATTTTTCTCTGGAGTCAATTTTCAGAAAAAAGAACTTTTAGAAATGATAAGACACTTTTAGAGATAATGATTTTGAAATATTAAATAAGTAAAAAATATCATGAAGGCAAATTAAGGTCTCCCATATTGTTTCAAGTCACTGAATTTATAAATTCTCTTAAATTTGTAATAGAAATCTATAACCCAATAAAAGAAATCCAGGGCTACATAACTAAAATTATGTAATTATACATTTATTTATAAAATAACAAAAGATTTAGGAATAGATTTGTTTATTGTACTGTGAAAATGGTCCTGGTACATTTGAAAAACATTATATACTTAGGACAGCATTCAGAACTGTTAAGACAAAAGACAAACTATAATTTTAAACTCAATCTTGATGTAAGGGAAAGGCTATAAATTATTGGCTGGAATGCATTCAGCATAAACTCAGATTCTATATAACATAAAGCATGAAAGAGTACAAAAGATGTTGCAGTCCAATAAGCCCATACCTAAATTTTAACTGTAAAGCTGCAAGGACTTTTTGCTTATTCTTATATACTGTTTGTCTTCTGAGACAAGTTTATTTTATCTCCGAGACTTAAGGCCATTCCCTGTAAAGAAGAATAAAGATGTTTGCACTTACTAAAGCAGTATATGATCAGTAATTATTCCATTTTAACCAAGCCCCCATTCAATGACACCATATCAACAGTGAAACCAGGGATGTACAGAACAGACTCACCAAAACTTTACTTGGTTAAAAAATCTGCTACATTTATAGTCACTAATTTGTAACTTCAATTTCAAAAAACTCTAGAAAACCCATTTCACAAACATCCCATGAGGATACATCAGTTTTTAAGAAAAAAAAAAAAAAAATCTAGAATGTGAGATATAAAATATGGGTCATACTAATGAAACTACAGTAGTATTTCTATTCAGAGAATACTATTATTATATATAGGTAGATATGTATAAAACATTAGTATGAGAGAGGATAATACCTATAGAAATAAGAAAACAACTTCTTACTCCTTTTGTTCAAGTCAGAAATTATTTTTTTAAAAAAGTAATTATTACCTGACTCTTTGCACGAATTCTTATGTGGCCTGTAACAGGGGCCTCTGGTCCCTGTTGAATTGGCTTCTCAATGCTGACATTTGCAAGTGCATCTTCTCCAAATATGGAACGAGCATAGAGGTTGGCTGCCATAAAGCCACAGTAACCAGAAAGAGCCTGCAAGAAATTTATCATAAATCCAATAAAGGACTACACTTAAGCAAGAGCAAATAGCATGGGGATTACTTGAAATAGTACTTACTATATAGTGGTGATTACATACCTATGAACTTGTCAATACTCATAGAACCATAGCTGCAAAATATGTGAATTTTACTGGATATATATTAAACTTTAATAAACTCGACTTTAAAGGAAAGGCATTTTTCCCAACTTGTATTTATATAGTCTCTGTTTATTTAGAGAGTTGTTTGCCTCTCACACTGATCTTAAGTTCCAAGAAGAAAGAGATTATTTTCATTTTGATCATTACTGTATAACTAACACCTCACAACATAGCCAACATATAATATTTACTCACTGGACTCAGCATTTGTTGAATAAACTGGTACATGAACCAAAACCTGCTTGTCTGAAGCACTTTTATTATAACATTAGCAGAAATTTTATATAAAGAAAAAAATTCCTTAGAGTCTCAGCTTCATTTTATGATCTCTTTTCTCATAAATACAGAAACATAGAAAATCAGAATATACCAACAATTCTATATTTGAGCAGATACATTCTGACCTACAATCAGATACATCAGAAAAGGTTATGGATGTTTTATAATGCATTGTCACTAATGATTCTGGAAAAAGCCTTTAGCTGAAGGGGAGAGGACTGAGAAGAAACTACTTTGATTCTTCAATTGGGTCATGTACTAGGAAAAAGCAAGCTAGTATAGTTTAGTAGAAAGAGGTAAGCAGATTTAATTCAGACATTCTATGGAATAACTTCTTTAAATTAGACCATAATGACACTACTTTTATCACACTGAACGATAACAAAATACACTCAAGGAAATACAACAAAGCCAAGAATCTACCATACTACTATTGGTCAAATCTTTTTTTATTTTTAAAAATTCTCAGTCACATCTTACCTTCTCTGGAGTGAGGCACTTCATATTGGTTGACTTTAATATGTGTTGTAAATATTCATTTAAGTCAATTATATTTGTGTTGACTGTCACCTGTACAAAGGGGAACAAAAGAGAAAGATTATAATTCCTATAATCAGAAAGTTCAGAATTTCTTATCTTGGGGCTGAGAAACCAATTATTTGTAATATCAGAAGCTCCTTCCAACTATTTAGGGGGAAAGCTGGACAACAAAAAAGTAAATGATGATGGGGCTTCCCTGGTGGTGCAAGGTGCTAAGCACTGCACTATGAAGCATCCCCAGCCAGGGAGGTGACCCACATGGCGCAGCAGACCTCTCCTGTCTCGCCTGCTACTTCCCTCAGCAGTGTTCTTCAGTCAATTTGCCTGTTCTGCTCCCCGCTCTTTCCCTGGTGAATCCTCTCACCCCCCCTCACTTCTGGCTTGTACCCCAGTTCTTATAAGCAAATAAATCTTAAAAAAAAAAAAAGTCAGTGAGATCTACAGATACAACAAATTGCAGGGTACATCAGAACATTTAGACATAGGTAACTTCATGAAGATTAATATGCTGCATATAAATCACTTCCAATAGAAGTTAAGGCTCAAAGGAACAAAATTCCCATATAGGAGGTAAACGTCTCTGCAAATCCATTTTTGGATATTGGATTCAATGGTAAATTATTATTCACACACAGAATGAATGAAATATTGTTTAAAATGTCTTGATCAATCAGATTAATTAGAACTGTTACTTTCATTACAAAAGAAACTTACCAAACTACTTGCATGATGTAAGAACAGTTACTGAAAGACTTTGTGCATCTAACACTTTTTAGTGGGATTAATTTTATCTGAGAACCACTCAACAATAGCCAAAAAGAAAGAGAGATAAAGAGTGATAAAGAGTTCAAGGAAATCTTGCAAGGACTAACTTTATTTTCCCATTCAAATTCGGCCCACATCTGACGGAATTCAGCATCAGTGCAAGTTGCAGGCTGGATATAATCCATTATATCAATGTGAATATCACTGAGAACCACACAATTTCTGTCACTTGCTGCTCCAGAGACATCATAAACTGTAATACACATAAAAAGAAAGATTCCAAATCACCACAGGCAATTTTTAATTTTAAAAGTTTCAATATTTCCAAATAACAATTGTGCTATTAGCAAATATTTGTATGGTACTTATTATATACTGGACTCTATTCTAGATGCTTTACAAATACTAGTTGTTTAATACTCCCATTAATCCTATGTTACAATAATATCTTCCTTTTACACATGAGGAACCAAAACCAAATAGAAAGTTAAGTGGCTCAAGTCAGAGGTGATAAGTGGTGATGACAGGGCCAAGGATTCAAACTCAGTGAGAACTTACATAGCAGTTATAGTGTTATGCATTCTAGAGGGATATACAAGTAGTAGCAGTATTCCCATATTAGTCCTTAATTAGTATTTCTGAATGAATACCGCTGAGCAATAGTACTTAATAGTACAAGATTTGCATCTTTGTCTCTTCCACAGTAGAAAGGCATAATCTGATTGGAACCTACCTATTCATCTGGTCTTCTCTTGACATTTCCCCATCCTATCTACTTTCAGAGAAAACTGAGGTTACAAAGAATTATGTTCCTTTCATTTTAGCACAACATCTAAAATTAATGTTCCTCTGAATCCACATCACTGAGTGTTAAATCCAAAGGACTCACTTTTTGGACTTCATGCTACCAGATCTTTTATAGTTTTAGATACTTTAGGCACTCATTTTAAATTCCTTTGTAGATTATTCCTCTGACAAGTTTTTAATCCTGTTTCTTTGGATTCTGTTTTCAAGTTTCCCCTCTTTTCACTCTTTATACCCTCCCTGGGTGATTTCTTCCATTTTTATGATTTTAAACAATTATTTATCTCTAGTTCAGGTTCTAGACTCTTATCAAATTACCCTTGGATAGTTTTGAAACATTAATGCTTAACCTGTTCAAGATTTAACTTATTATCTGCAAAATTTGGTTTTCTCTCTTATAGTCCCTATTTTGTAACTGACATAAACATCAATCTAAGATACCCAAGCAAGAAATCTGAGGATTAGCTACTTCCTCTTCGATCAGTAACTATGTCCGGGCAGTCTATTTTCTTACTATCTATTTTATTCAGTCTTTCTCTTCATTCCAACCACTACTGCACTAGTCCTAGTCCAAGCTTTCTATTATCTTTCACTTGGGTTCTTCCATAGTAGGTTCTAAGTTAATTTTTCTGCCTTTTCTAATCAATTTTCTACAGTGCTGTCACAAAAATAATAAAACAAGCAACTTACTCACTTATAGTTTGTCAAAATGACTCATTCCCCCCACCTTTTACATCCAGGATCAAGTCTGAAATCTTTAGCATAACAAGTAAAATCTAGCACCACTAACCTTCACTTAGTTTATTTTCTATCATCATCCTTCAGTACATTCTAAACTACAGGTATATCAAACCACTTGCATTTATTCCAGTTGAATCCTTGTCTATCTGCCGAACACTTAATCTTTTAAAACGCCACTCGAATATTAGTTCCTCCACAAAGTCTTTCCTAATATATCCCTTAAGTCCTTTTGAGACAACTGACCAAATCTTTTCATAGACTCCCACTTTACCCAGCACAGATTTCACAGCGTATCTATTTTACATATCTGTTTTTCGTTACTTAGCTATAAGCTATCTAAGGACAGAGCTCTTGTTTTGTTCACCATGGTAACCCCATCCCTATCACAGAAATTGAAATTAAAAAAAAAAAACCCACAAAAAAATACAATTTACTGACTGAATGTCTCTCTACCAGATAATCCCTAAGTCTGAAATACCTTTTAGTGCCCAGCAATAAGTGCCTATACAAAGTTTAGACTCAGTTCAAATGTTATCCTTTGATACCCCAACTCCTTTTTTATAGCCTTCTGTTTTAGCATTCCTCCATCCCAAAGCATACAGTATATAAATTATGTTATCACACTGTATTATAATTTCTGTATATAGTCACTTGTCTCCTCTTTTTGCTTGAGTTTTTTGAGGACAGTGACTCTATTTGGTTCATTTCTGAACATCCAGAACTATAGTAGGTGCTCTATAAATAATGAGTAAGTGATTGAATGAATGAATGAATTCAGGTCCTGTTCCCAAGATATGTCACATGGCTATTCAATACAGAAATTCTTTAATAAAAATTTTCAAACATCACTTGCTATCAAACAATTCTTACCTATATTACCAAAGATTATTCCATTTTCTGTTGATGCTACTTTGACATTAGCTTTAATATTTGCAAAATCATGAGGAGCAAGCGTCAAAGGAGATGGCTTTTCCACAAGTTTCAGATCTCCTGAAAAAGAAAGTTTAAACAAGGTTGAAAACATACACATTAAGCTCTGAAATCATGAAGTCTTAAAAATATATGCACTTCCTAGTTTCTAGTGAAACATGGAAGGTGGATTATGATTCAAGTATTATGAGGACAAAGTAAATAATTTATTATTCATGCTAATATGCACATTTTCTTTTAAAAGGTTATAGGCTTCTAAAATAGTTCTATATAATTCTACATTTAATTCATATACATGGGTACTTTGAGCAAACCATTTTATTTTAATAAGTGAATGCAAACTTTTCAAAAGAAAAAGTGAGTCTTAAATATTCTACTACAAAAAAAGATGACATTATTTGCAGAAAGATTTTTAAACTCTTAGTAAGGCAATTCTTTATGTTGGCATCAAACTATGTTGAGGAAGACAGGGCAGAAGACTACCTTTGATATCTTTCTCTTGATATCTTATAAGGTCCTTAAGTTTTGCATAAGTGATATGACATTTCCTAGGGGCACTATGTTGTTCCTACATATAACCTACTTTCCAACTAAATCCAGCTGTACAAGTGATTGGAGAAAATGACTACTGTGTTTTCACTAAGAAGGAAAATAACACTGCACATTGCTTTGACAACACAGGATAAAATTTTACCTAAGTGGGCTACTTGATCAATAGGTAATTTAAATCTTATTTCTATCTAGAAAATTTAACATTTGGTAGATTGAGTTCACTGAAAAAACTTGTATTTTATGTACCAAGAGTGTTAGTATAAGAGAGTCACAGATGTTCAGAAAATTGGGGCTGGAGACTAAATATTAAATGTAAAACTAAGCCTTGATTCAAAATATCAAAATAGAGTTCAAGAGAATTATTATACCTAAACTTGTGCACTTCTCTTAATAATCTAAAATTTCACAGTATCTTTTCTTTATGGTAAATTTCCTCACCTAGAGTAGCTAATTCTAATGTGCAGTTCTGCAAAGTATCACTGGTTTGGTTCACAACAAGTACATCCAGGACAATATCATATTGGTTGACATGAACATAAGCTTCTGCATATACAGGATCAGAGAAACCTGTCAACTGAGTAACCTGTCAAACAAAAATAAAGAGGTAATCAAATGAGAAAACTTAACCAAATATATCCTAGTCAAATGGATAAATCTGTTAGGTAATTTACAAATGTACTTAGGCTAGACAAATCATTTTGAAATAGGTATATAACAGAACTTTTTGTAATGGAGACATGGTAATTGAAACTGGATAGCAGTAGTAACAGACCCTAGAGTTTATAGTAGCAGAAAAAAAGTTAAATATACTTAGCAAGTGTGTTAAACATTATCCCAACTTAGGAACTGAACATATTTAGATATATTTTTCAGTTAAATACTCTGCACATAAACTCATTAGTTGCTCTCCATAATTTAGGAATCAAATAAAATTTAATCATGTGGTAGTCCCTACTACCCAAACTCAAGAACTAAACAGATCAAATAGTAATAAATGTTTATAAAGCAACAGAGTAAACCTTTTGTGTTAAAAAACAAAAAAAAATTAAGATCACCCAAATACAGCACTTTCAGAACAAGACATTAAAAAACGCAGAAAACAACAACAAAAAACCAGAAGTACAACAAAAGTGCAAACTTTTGTGCATCAAAGGACCTATCAATAGAATGAAAAGGTAACCTACAGAATGGGAGAAAATACCCATATTTCAGGTATTTCAGATATAGCATATATCTGAAAGGGATTTTTTACAGAATATATAGAGAACTCCTGTAACTCAACACACTCAAACACCACACAGCCAAAATAAAAAATGAGCCGAGGGCAGATTAGATATTTTTCCAAACAAGATCTTTACATTTCTAAGAAGCAGATGAAAAGATGCTCAACATCACTAATCACTAGGGAAATAAAAATCAAACTCATCAAGATGGCTCTGTAAGAAAACAAAAACCAAAACTATAAAATAAGTGTTGGCAAAGATGTGGAGAAACTGCAACTCTTATGCACTGATGGTTGAAATATATAATGGTGCAGCTGCTGTGTAAAATGTACGGCATCTTTAAAAAAATAAGGCAGAATTACTGTATGATTTGGTAATTTCAAAATACATGAAAGCAGACTTGAACAGATAATTTGTAGACTCACAATCAAAGCAGCACTACACACAACAGCAAAGGTAGAAGCAACCAAAATGTCAATTGGCAGATGAAAGGGTAAACAAAAGGTGGCATATATTCAGAGTGGAATATTACTCAGCCTCAAAAAGGAAAGGAAATTCTAACACAGGCTATAATAGGGATGAACCTTGAAACATTAAGCTCAGTAAATAACCAGTCACAAAAAGGACGAATACTATATGATTCCATTAATATAGGTACCTGGAACAGTAAAATTCATAGAAATAGAAAGTAGAATGGGGCTGCCAGGGTCTGGGGGAGAGAAGAATGGGGAGTTATTGTTCAATGGGTATGATTTGTTTAATAGATATAAGTATTATTTAATGACTATGAATGAATTTCTTTTGCAAAATAAAAAAAGTTCTAAAGATGCAGTGTGACATAATATGAATGCACTTATGTCACTGAACTACAGAAATAAAAATGGTTAAGATGATAAATTTTATGGCACATAAATTTTGCCACAATTTTTCAAAACAGATTTTAAAGATTTGTAAATTTATATATTTGAAAAGGAGAATCATTTTCTTAATAAAATCCTAATGGATCTCAATATGGATACAGAAATGGAGTTGCTGTGTTTAAAGTAGCAGGGGACAGGAGAAGCTCATGTCAGACTCTGGGGAAATAGGCTAGAGTCTTCTCCTTTAAAAGGCAGTCAGTCAAACTTTCAGGATCTCCCAACTAATATGCATTAGGCTATGATTCCAATACAACTAGAACAAGTTATAAAATCTTCTATTGGACTTACCATGCTATCATAGAGTAAAGGTGGTTTATTAGCTCCTGAGTTTCATTTTGTGTTTAATGAATGACTCTATCAATCACAGTACAGAACTTATTCTGTGTAACTATTTTTCTTTTGCAAAAAGAGGGACAAGCACTTTCTGACTACTACCTTCTTAAGTAGCCAACTTAATTAACTTACCAGTGTATCTGGCATTTTGTTACCTTGTTTAGTTTAGATGCTAGGGGATCTGCTGCCTCTTTCCTCTGTGTATTACCCATTGCTGCCAGCAAACTCAGCTGAAACTGATCTTCCTTGCAGTTCATTTCATTCTTAGCAGTTAGTTGCATAAAGGAAATAGGGTCATCAGGCTGTACTGTCACATTCCTCTTTTCAGATTCTTTCTGTGTTGAGAAAGCAATACATATGTTTTTCTTTTAGATGGAAAGAAAGCTATCTTAAAGAAAAAGAAGAGACAGCCTTTATACAGAGCTAAAAAAAATCAAAACTGTTTTAAAACTACAAATCACTTTTATGGCTTGTCATATATACCTTACCTTTTGGGATAATTTTTCTTCTTCAAGTTTAGCAGATAACATGTGAGAAAGGGATTGTCTGCATTCCTTATTGAAAATGTCATTCATTAAAGGTGAACATTCAGATAAGACCTTGAGACACAGAGAAATTCGATCTACATCATCATCTGTAATTGGCTTCTTCGGAAGTGAGGATTTTCCCAAATGAAGGATAGTGGCCATGAGGAGCATAGCCTCAGCAACAAAAGACTAGGAAAATAAAGAAATGGATTATTTATTATGTCATGATTTTCCATCTCAATAATGTCACTTTATTATATAGAATATAATCCAAGAAATAAATCTAATTTTCATTCTTAAGATTCAGTCCTGGGCCTCCCTGGTGGCAGAAGGGGTTACTATGAAGCAATCTACGGTCACTGCAGCACGAGTTTGATCCCCAGCCAGGGGGATGACTGCACACACATAGTGCAATAGAACTCTCCTGTCTCGCCTGCTGCTCCTCTCAGCAGTGTATTTCAGTCAGTCTGCCTATTCTTTCCCCACTCTGTCTTGGTGAATCCTCTCACCACCCCTCCCAACATCTCTGGCCTGTACCCCAGTTCTTGTATGCATAAATAAATCTAAAAAAAAAAAATTCAAATCCTTTAGAAATATCTTTTTTTTTTTTAAAGGTTTATTTATTTATGCATACAAGAACTGGGGTATAGGTCAGAGATGCAGGGGCAGTGAGAGGATT
Organism: Galemys pyrenaicus; assembly: GCA_019455555.1. Lineage (NCBI taxonomy): Eukaryota > Metazoa > Chordata > Mammalia > Eulipotyphla > Talpidae > Galemys > Galemys pyrenaicus. Next base: position 4,038,430 of record JAGFMF010011390.1, read on the forward strand.
CACCAGAGACAGAGTGGGGAGCAGAACAGGCAGACTGATCGAAATACACTGCTAAGGAAAGCACTGGGGGTGGCAGGACAGGTCTGCTGCGCAATGTGGGCTACCCCTAGGGCCAGCAGCAGGGATCGAACTCATGCTGCAGTAGCTGAGGTTTGCTTCATAGTGTGTTGCTTAACCCACTGTGGGAGGCCCTCCTTTAGAAAAATCTTTATACCCTTTTTACACTAACCCTCATCTCAAACATAGTAATGCCTTTTTAACTGTTTATTTTGTGCCAATGCTATATTTTTAAAAATTCTAATTACAGAAAAGTTAAAAGAATGGTAGACTTCATTGTTTTGTTTTCTTATTACACATATATGTATTATGTATGAAGAAATAATTGCTGAATATTTCCAACACATGGAAATAACACTATGAACACAAAGATCCAAGAAGTTCAATGAACTACAAGCCAAGAAAATTTCAAGAAAACAAAACCAAGACATATTCTAATTAAAATGCTAAAACCCAGTAATAAAAATAAAGTCTAAAAACAGAGAAAACAAGATACATTTTATACAGAGGCATAAGAATGAGAATAGGTGTCTCATCAGAAAGCCAGAAGATTCAGCAAGAAACAAACAATACAATAAAAAAATGGGCAGGCATGAATAAACACTTCTCCAAAGTTGATGGTCAACACAACTTACTATTAGGAAAATACAAATCAAAGCCACAATGAGTTATTAGCTCACACATGTGAAAATGAGCAAAAAGACTAGAAACAGTCTGTGTTGATGAGGTTGTGGAGAAAAACAAACAACCAAACACTTGTATACTGTTAGTGGGGATATAAAATGGTGCAGCCTCTCTGGAAAACGATAGAGGTTCCTCAAAAATTAAAAATATAACTACCATACATCCAGCAATTTTACTTCTAGGTATTTATCTAAAGTATATGAAAATACTAATTCAAAAAGCTGTATGTAGCTCTATGTTCACTGCATTGTTCACAATGGCTCAGACATGGAAAAACTGAAATGCCCATCAATGGATGACTGGATAAAGATGAATTAGGATACATAACCAAAGGAATACTAATCAGCTATGAAAAAAAGATGAAATCTTGCCCTTTTTGATAACATGGATGGAACTGGAAGAGGTTATGCTAAGTGCAATGTCAGATAGATAAATACTAGATGATTTTACTTATGTGGATTATAAAGAAACAAAGCAAATGAACAAAGTACAATAAAATCAAGTCTGACAACAAAACAGTTGATTACTAGAGGAGAAGAGGAAGGGTGGTGTGAGGAACAGGTAGAGGGGATCAATTTGATAGTGATTAAGGGTACTAAAACTGGTGGTGGGTATAGTATGGTGTATATATTTATTGAGGTGTGAAGGTATACTTCAGCAATTTACATAGTATTATAAGCCCATGGTCCATCATTAAAGAAAAAAGAAAGTCAGAAAAATAATAAAACTAATAATAAACCTCCATTATAATGAAAAAATAATTGCATTTTATATCTACAAAGAAATCTCTCAAAAATGAAGGAGAAACAAACTTTTCCAGCAAACAAAAATCTAGGAAATAACTGCAAAGCAAGAAAAGTACTACAATAAAAGCAAAATCTTTAGACAAAAGGTTTATGATATCAGAGGGAAACTAAGATCTACACAAAGAAATAGAGTGCTGGAAACAACACAAGTGAAAGAGAATCAATAAGATGATAAACCTCCTTCTGCCTTGTACCAAACTTCATGAACTTGGTTCTTTTAGAAGATGTCAGCAAATGCTCTCATTATTTACAGAACTAAAACAGCTGTTCCATGAGAGGAAATGAAACTGAACCGAGACAGAAATTGTTGGAGTCTTTTAAAAAGGCTAATACAAGGGCCTCCCTGGTGGCGCAGTGGGTTAAGCAACGCACTATGAAGCAAACCACAGCCACCGCAGCATGAGTTCGATCCCTGCTGCCGGCCAGGGAGGG
>JAGFMF010011390.1:4040458-4064575 GCA_019455555.1 Galemys pyrenaicus
CTCTCTGTGGTGAATCCTCTCACCCCCCCACACCTCTGGCCTGTACCCCAGTGCTTGTATGCATAAATAAATAAAATCTTTAAAAAAAAAAAAAAGGCTAATACAAATTGAAGATTGCCCTGTAACAAGGCCTGAACAAATATATAATGGCCCACAGTGTACAAAGTAAATTATTGCTCATAGATAAAAATTGATAGAAAAGACAATGCACTTTGCAAATTATCTGGCCCTCTAATCTCTGACTTTTTATGATGGAGTGAAAACACCCCACAATTCTTTGAATATCCCAAATCTAAACTTAACGTATACTTATATGGTGGAATATAATATGATTCCTTAATAAAAGAATCAAATGGATCATCACAGAGTTAATTAAAAAGTATGATTATGATGATCAGGAAGGGTTTAGACAAACATCAGAAAATTTTTCTTATAACATTAAGTGAAACTACAGTATTATAAAACACAGAATGATTGTTACTAAGGAAAAAAAGTGTTTAACAGATAAAAACCAACTTAAACTCAAGAGAAGGGAAGAATTTCTGTTATTATATCTGGTAATGTAATTCTAACTTGCAAATGAAAGCTTAGAAAATTCATCATGTAGAGACTTTATTTTAAGAATGCAAATCTTTTTAAGAATGCACATTCTTTAGGCAGAAATAAAAGAAAGCTGAATTTTCACAAAAGAACGAAAAGTAAGATATATGGTATATCTTATAAAAATATCTCTACAATATTGACAAAGTATGTACAAACAAAAACGTAAGAATATTATTCAGCCTTAAAAAGGAAAGAAATTCTGAAACTTGCTATCATATAAATGAACCTTGAAGATATCACCCTAAGTGAATAAACCAGTTATAAAAGGACAAATATGTTCTCATTTTTATGAAGTACCTAGAAAAGGCAAATTTATAGAGGAAGAAAGTAGAATGGTAGTTGCCAAGGAGAGTGGATTAGGGAGTTACTGTTTATTGTATATAGTTTAAGTCTGGCATAATGAAAAAGCAATGGAGATAAGCTTTTTAATGTTTGGACAATAAATGGACACTTTAAAATAATCTTATGTTATGTCTATTTTACCATGAAGGAAAAAAAATGCAAAAAAAGGAACCCAGAAAGATACTTGAACTCTGTCCCAGTCTGAACTCAACTTTCTACAATTGGCTAAGGATGTCTTCTCCTTTCCTTAAACACTAGAAAAATAAGAAATGGAAGAAAAGATAAATTAAAAAAAAAGATAATAACTATTTAAAACAAAAATGGTAATAATATATCGAAGGATGGATGAAGCTGACATGTAGAAGTAAAATGCAGGATAGTACAAAGAATGGTTGCTGGAGCTGGGGGAAAGGAAATACACTCCTGCAAATGAGTGTATGAGAATCAGAATGATCAGAAGCTCTGATGGAGGCCTGAACTGTAGAAATGAGAATAGATTTAAGAGATATTTCTGGGATAAAACAGATAATACTGGATAAAGATGCTGGGAAAGATAGAAGCATTTCCTTCACTGGGTCTTGAGTAGTTTTAGCAAATATAAATGATGTCATAAACCCCTATCTCTCTTCTATTAGACAAATCACATAGTATTACTACTGTAAAAACTTTGTCAATTTATTGTATTACTGTGATTATGTTCCCTATTAAATCATAAGCTGTTTCATGAAAGGAACTTTAGCATTCACTTTTGTGTTCCATTGTTTAATACATATAGTATGCACCAAATTTTCATCTGTTGGGTAAATGTAAAATAAATTAACTTACATTTTGCTTTTTCTTTTCCTGAACCAAAGCTACATAGCGCAAGGCAATCTTGGTCAGGGTTGTAGCAAGGGAGGCAGCAACAAAGAAATCTCCATCCAGAAGAAATCCTCTCAGGGGAGGTCTACAAATAAAAGAAGAAAATGAAATCTACCAATTTTTTTTTTTTAAATAAAGATTAGTTTTATTGATGCATCCAAGAACTGGGATATAACCCAAAGGTCGGGGGGGAGGGAGAGGATTCACCAGAGACAGTGTGGGGAGCAGAACAGCAAGACTGACTGAAAAACACTGCTGAGGGGAGCAGCGGGTGAGACAATGCCAGTGGGTTAGCTCCCTGGCCAGGGATCGAACTCATGCTGCAGTGGCTGCCAATATCTTCATAGTGCTGAGACTTAAACTCCTGCGCCACCAGGGAGGCCCTAAATCCACCAATTTCTTAAGAAGCATGCAATTTTTATATAAATGTTTCAAGTAAGTCCATTTATCACTTTCACTGTTATTCAATGACATGGACTTCAATTAACTCTTCAGCTCTCAGAATGAGAGAGACAAATGGCTTTAAAACTTACTGAACTTACCTCTAAATGATGCTAGAGCCAAATGAATATGGAAAGAGAAAATGGTTAAGAGTATAAGTACTACAATCAATAGGCTACATTCAAATCCCGGTTCATCTATTTATTTATGTATCCCCTTAATATTTACAAAACTCTGTTAAGCCTCAAATTCTTCTGTAAAATGGGAATTGTAGTATATCCTATTTCAAAGGGTCATTGTCAGACTGAATAAGACAAAATACTTATTAGCAAATATCACCACAGCAATCTATCATTAAAAGATGTTTTAAGTCATTTAGGCATTATTTGCATCATGCCTACCATGGAAATGGAGAGGAAAATAACCGGGAAAAATAAAAATTTTATCCCACTAATTAGAATTAGAAAATCTGGGCCTCCTGGGTAGCACAAGGGGTTAGGCACCACACTATGAAGCATCTGCAGCATGATTTTGACCCCTGGCCAAGGAGGGGACCCACATGGCATAGCAGACATCTCCTGCCTTGTCCACTGGTTCCCTCAGCAGTGTATTTCAATCAGTCTGCCGGTTCTGCTCCCCACTGTCTCTGGTGAATCTGTTTACCCCCACACTTCTGGCCTGTATCCCAGTTCTTGTCTGCATAAATAAATCAATCTTTAAAAATAAGAGAATCAGAAAATCTGCAAAATGTTTTTAAAATGTAAATGGTAACAAAATTGAAATATTCTCAGAGTTACCACTATTTATCATCTTCTATGTGAATAAAATAATTTCAGTTTCAGTAGAATAGTTATTTCAGTGAAAATGACTAAAAGCAGAGGAATGCTTGGATGTGTAGAAATGAATACAATTCCTGGGAGAATAATTTAAAACATCTTCCTCTTTTCACATACCTTAAATGGCAAAAATTTCCATTATGGTCAATAAAGCAAATGAGTAAGAAGAAGAAAAAAAATCAGTTAACTATACACAGTATAGCTCTATACACAGTAAAAGTAAATGAAATGTATCTGGTAGGCCACAGGTGCTGCAGATTACCTTTCTTCCTCTTTCTTGGTGGCTCTAGAACTGCTAAGGGCACTCTGAGTTGCATAGGTACCCATCTCAGTTACCAATTTCTGAACTGGCCCCACAGTTATTTCTTCTTCAGGTTTTAATTCACCAGCTTCTTTCTTTATTTCAGACTCTACAATTGGGATCTAAAAATCAGTTGGAAACATCAACTTAGTATGAACATCAAGAATCAGAAAAATCATATTTAAATAGAGAAGGCATTCCACAGTGAGATTTTTGGAACTTGAAACTCTCCTTTCAGTTTTCTTTCCTTCCCAGAATAATATAGTGGGAAGAAGAGAGGCTTTGAAATTGAATGCCACTTACCAGTTATATAGTCCTGGACATGTTATTTAAATGACTTTGAGCCTCAACTTCTTAATCTTTTACATGAGAATCTTAATTCTCTCAATACAAGTTATTTATTAGGAAAATGTTTAGGACAGTGCCTCGCACAAAACAGATACCAAGTCTTATTTCTCTTCCCCATTCCTTTGAAATACTAACTTAAAACAGTACTCATCCTTCTAAAATGAAATAAATTTGATTTGTTTGTACAAAATAACTCCTTGACTACCTGTTTTTTCCAAACAAATGACTACTACAGATTTATTCCTCAGTATCAGCCTATCATCTAATTTAAATGCTGTAAGAGCCTTCAATCATCTATTTCATTTTCTTCATTTTATAGATGAAAAACCTATGTCAAGTCATGGTAAGGAACTTATATTAAGGCCCCAGAGTTAATGATTGGCAGAAACAAGACTAGAACCCAGCTCTCCTGGCAAGCACTATTATTTCTGTTCTATCCTATGGTCATTTGGATGAGAAAAAAAAAATTAGTTTTAGCACATAAACACTGTAAATTCAGCCTTGTTTTTATACAACTTGCATTCTTCTTTCAGAACACATTGGCTAAGGCAGAGCTTTACGTGTATTTTTCACTTTTTAAAACATAGAATCTTTACTCAAATAAAATCTTACCAAGAAGGATAAATAATACAGATAAAAGAACAGGTGTCATGGTTCAAAGCAGGTAAGGGAGAGTTCCCTAATTTCCCACAATCCCTTTGGCTTAATTATCTGGGTAGCAAAAATACTTTTCAGTGTTCTTTAATCCAGATACTACTAAATAAAAACACAAAAGCAAATCATCACATAAAAGATTTACTAAAATAAAACATACCTCCCCCAGAGACCTGCGGACCTCAGTCATCACACTCTGAATGTCTTCCTTGGTACTACAGTATTCTCCCAGGATCCACAATGCTCCTCGGTAAATCCTAGGGCAATAACACAAGTTCTGTAATCCGTATTTCACCAAAATCTCAGAGCAGAGACTTTTATGAATTTAAGCTCATGCATGAAAATAAAATTCAGCAGTTCTAATTGAACATGGATGAAAGTTTAAGAAAAAAAATATAACTACTTTGATTCTCTCCAGAAATCATAAAGATTAAAAGGACAGTAAACATTCCCATTCTTCAATACTAGGAACAATGTAAAACTGGTAAACTCAGTAGTAAAAAAAAAAACAACAAACTCAACATTTTTTGCAGTAAAATATTAGCTTCCATTCAGAACAAAGCTGAGGTAAATTTGGCCTTTTCATTTATTACTATAAAAATGTATTACCTTAATATAAATAGTAATTCATATTTTCGTATAGTCACTGAACAAAAAAAAATGGGCAAGAAAGGAGTACAAAAGATCAGTAACAAAAACCCAGATACATGAAGAAAGTTAATACCTAGCTATGTAAGTGAATAAAGTTTTCAGTCATATTTTTCCTAAGCTTTTTATTAAGCTTATTCAGAAAATTAATTCGAGAAAGTGAAAGTCTTGGAGATTATGGCTATCAAAATCAAAACTTTAATATGATTTTTTTCTCACAAAGGAAGCAACAAATCTTAAATATCAGTATCATAAATATTAATAATTAATTTTCAGATAATAAAGCAATTTTGTAGAGGTACCTTCTTTCCCCCCTTCTTTTCTATTGAAGCGTAGATACCAGTTTGTTACAGTATAACTACCAGGTGATTTAAATTAAACAGAATTTGGATGCAATACTTCATTCTTATTAGCAAAGATTATTTGAAGGGAAACATGTCAGATTTAGATTGCATTTTGAATCCTCTCTTCAATAACATTAACAGGGGATATAAATAATGATATCCAAACTGTGATATCTTAAAAAAAATACATTTCTTGATCACTTTTGGATTTACAGTGTTTTAGAGGAAATCAGGATAAACAAACTTAGCTAAGTCACTCCCACAAAACAAAAATTTTTGCCAATAGATTACAGATTAGTCATAGGTGGGGTTGAGGTGATACTTTTTGTCATACTTAATCTGTCTCATTTTTGCTTGACTATTTTGATTCATTTCTCTACTATATATTTTATCAACTGACCCTTTAAAGATAAAAATTCTTGGTTGACCTTATATTAAATGCATTTTAAACTTACTTGACAGATTTGATAGCATGAAAGACTTCTAGCATCTTCTCAACAATAAGCATTCTCAGGTTATCAAAGCGTTGAATGGCTTCACGAACAAACTCCAAGACATCAGCAGCTGCTGCTTCATTACTGTCACTGAGAAATTCCATTAACTAAAAGGAAAACAGGATTAACAACTACGTAATTTTCAGAAAGAAAATTATGGTTTAAGTAGTACATCTAATTTACAAAGAATGTAATTAATATTTCAAATCCATAACAAGATGTAAATTGAGAAATGAATACCATATATAAACGAAGTTATAATGGCTTTACTGTTTAACATGCAACTAAGTTTATTACAAAACTTGCTAGCTATAAAACATAAGCTGGAAATTCATTAAAAAATAAATTGGATACTACTAAAGTTTTATTATTAATGGTGACTAAAACAATTAAAAGTAAACTCACTTTAGAAAAAATTTAGAGCTTAAAGATAAAATTTCAAATTACAATAATATACCTCACTTATCTGAAAATGACAGAAAGTAAAATATTCTAGATGTGTGAATTTTTCCTATAACTGAATCCTTGAAGTTATGAGGTAAAACTATCTGAAAATATTTACTTGCCTTATTAATAACAACATATTTTTACTTTAGGTAATTCTAACAAATATCAATAGTAATAATATGTGAGGATATTTTTATCACAATGGTCTTAGTTCTTTGATGAGGAGGAAGAAAAATGTCAGAGACCTGATCTTGCTAAACCTTAGAATGGACAAAAAGACTCTGAGATTTACTAATTACATATCATTGATATTTTAGGAGTTTAAAACTTTTGAATAATGGAACTAAAAAAAATTTCTTCTAAAGAATTTCAAAACTAAGGTCATTAGAGTTACATACCACAGGGATAACATTTGCAGCCATGTCTGGAAATCGGACAGAGCAAGAATGCAATGTTCGCACAAGGAGCTGTCTGTATTTGTCAGTATCTTCATGCTCAGACACATTATTTGTCTTAATTACTTCCTTCTTTAGGACAATAACCAGCTATAGAACAAAGTAAAATAAGTGATAGTTACATCAAGATTGGTCTGACAGTTTACAAAGTGCTATCAGAATTTTTTTTTTTTTTACCTCTTCAACATTTCTAGAAGAGACAAGATCCAGTGCTAACTGCAGAGTTTTCTTGCGTACTTCTAAATCTGGTGTGCTTAATACTCTCAGGATATCCATTACTAGATCCTGAAAAATAACAAAAAAGTCCAGAATTAACATCAGTATTTCTGATCAAAAGAAAATTTCAACTGTAGAATGGAGGGGTCTATATGTCACAACTCTTAATTCTTTGATCAATAACAAAATCATTAATGGTGAAAAATACATATTTTAGGCCTTTTGATATAATACAATATGAAGTATATAATATCACATAGGATGTGTTTAACTGAAAATGTTTACTCAGAGTCTATATCAACTTGTAGGAAATATAGAAGCCAAAGGAACAAGCTAAATGCACAAGAAAGTTATCAAACACATCACAAAGGAAGTATATTATCAAACATATATACAGGGCAATTGGCCTGGTCTTGTCAAGAAGTCAGTATCATGAAAAAAAAGATAACTGCTTAAATTAAAGATATGTTGCGATATGCCATATGGTCCTGAAATATACAAAAAATATATCTGGGAAACAACTGGGAAAATATGAGTCTAGAGCTGGTATTAGATAACATTAAGGAATTATTAATTTTGCTGAGTATGATATTATTTTGACTCTGGAGGAAGAAGTAATATTTTTAAAGATGCGTATTTCTAAAAATTTTGGCAGATAAATATTTTAAAAGTAGCAAAATTCTAAACTAAATAAAAAAAAATAAATTTTTAGACTATAAGACCAATAAGTGGTTTTATAGAGAAGGGGGATGGGTAGAAGGATAAATCAGATAAAAAGGGACAAGTGTATGGTGAAGTATAGAACTGGTCTTTTAGTGATGAACTTAGTATACTGTACTGTACTGTACTATATACTGTACATGTTGAATTTTAATGATGCACACTTGAAACTCATAATGCAAGGATAATACAATTTTTTTTTTTTAAAGATTTATTTATTTATGCATACAAGCATTGGGGTACAGGCCAGAGGTGTGGGGGGGGGCGAGAGGATTCACCACAGAGAGCGGGGAGCAGAACAGGCAGATAACAGAAGTACACTGCTGAGGGGAGCAGCGGGCACAGCAGGAGAGGTCTGCCGCACCATGTGGGTCCCCCTCCCTGGCTGGCAGCAGGGATCGAACTTGTGCTGCAATGGCTGCGGTTTGCTTCATAGTGCGCTGCTTAACCCACTGCGCCACCAGGGGAGGCCCGGATAATACAATTTTTAAAAAAAATCAGAAAAACAGCAAATATATGTAGCAAAGTTCTAACTAATGATAAATAAAATCTAATATTTTTACTTCCTTAAAAATTTATTAAAAAAATTTCAGTAATAAAAAAATTCTAAACATTCCAAGAGTGAACTCCTACAAAAATCTTCACTTACAGTTACCAATATTTTGCCACATTTTCTCAATTATTTTTTCTCCACTTTTAAGTGTTTTGGTCTACCTCCTAAAATTATAAGGATTTCTTTTATATAACCACAATATAATTATCAAGTTCAGAGAACTTAGCATTAATAATAGTACCATTAATTATAGTCTTTATTCACATTTAACTAACTGTCCCTATAATAGCCTCTGTAGCAAAATATTTGTTGGTCTGATACCAGATCAGCATTGAATGTAGCTGTCATGGGCCTTTTATAATGATCATCATTCTCAGATTATATAAACATGCTAACAATTTTCTAGACTCCAATCATCCTTCATTTTCTATCAGCTGGTGTATTTACCAAGAAATGTAAACTACATTTAAATTAAAATGAATAAACATCTATTGTAAAAGAATACAACCCCTGCCCAAAAAAATAGAAAAAGAATACCAAGTGCAGTACAAACAGAAAAGATAAAACGTAATAATACAAGTTAGAAGTAATTTTTAAGACAAAGACAATATCCTTAAAAAGGTTATGTGATTCAAAAATTATACTTTAGTTGACCAAAATTTAAAATGTGCAGTCTCTAAGCACTAAATTAACCAAGATGACAAGGCACTGAAATTATCTCAATTTTGAAATATATTTTATTTAGAACTTCTCTTTCAGATTATTTACCTGCAACACTCGTTCATGAGCAGGATGATCTTTTAATTCTATTAATCGATCCAGAACAATGAGCTTTACATTGTTGTCACTCTCCTTAATAATTAAATCAATGTAACATTGAGCAGCAGCCTACATAAAAAAAGAAATATATTTTAAAAACATTAATTCATCTTAAACATAAAACTTGAAGAGGTGGGGAAAAAACTTTAAAATCCATGGAAGTAAAAATCCAACCACTATTTCTGCCTGCACTAGAAATTTATGCATTTTTCCCAGAGGAAAATGTGTCCTTTTATTCCCTAAATTGAAACAAATCCCAAGATTTTTCAAGTTTACTTACTGGAAACATCATGAATTAAAAGAATGTAAAGGGTCTGCTATAGGCAGAAATATTTTTCAAAGTATCTTTCCACTTATTGATTACAATAGGAAAAATCATAACCCAATGGTAGAAAAACTGGTGTGATAACACTTTGACCGAGCAAGGTTAACATCCCCAGTGACAGAATACTTCAACATAATGTACTTCATGATACGACAGACTGAGAAGGATGCATCACTTCTATGACATTCTTCCCAAATGAGACAAACCAAAATTTAGGGCTATTTTACAAAATGACTAGTCCTCTTTAGAAGTGTCAAGGTTGTAAACAATAAGGAAAGTCTAAGAAACTGTCACAGATTAGGAAGAGACTAACAAATGACAACTTTTATAATAAATATAATGTGGAGTTCTGGAACAAAAAATGCACATTAAAGGGAAAATCAAGTGTGTAGTTTAAAAACACTATTATTCCAATGATAATTTTGCAGGGTTGACGATTGTAAGATTTTAACACAAGATGTGTATATCATGGGGAGCTGGGTAAAGGGCAATGGGAACTCTGTCCAACTTTTGCAACTTTCCCAAAATTATTTCAAAATAAAAAGCTAAATTTTTTTTAAAAGAACTGATGGATGAAACTGAATTCTCCTATTCATTCAATCAGCATTCTAGACTAAGTCATTCTCTGAATATATTGGAGTTCCTCATACGGTCTTGATATGGTAACTAAAGACAAGAAATAGATTCCATTATCAAAAACACTCACTGGAACCTTTTTATAATCCACCATTTAGCATCAAGAATCCATTTTCCCAGTCCTAATTTTTAGTGTAATTATGGAGAGATTTAAAATACCAATATAATTTTCCAGAACGTGGAAATACTGGTATTATCTCTCTGTAACTTTCTCTCTTTATATATGTACATTATAAAACCAGGAAGGCTGAAAAGGGAGGTCTAAGTATATAAAGAATCAAGTGATTTTATGAAATGTGTAGTTGTACTGATATATAACCACACAGTGAAATTCAATGTTGCTAAATTATAAGTGATAAGATAACATCTATCATCTAACTGATAGCAAAGGGAAAAAGCAGTACCTTGATTGCAGTAGGTGCACTAGAGAGTGTCACTAATGTCCCAGCGGCTTCATATTTTACGGCAGGGCTAGATGACTGTAATAAGTTATAGATGCAGCGAATGAAACGAGCCCTTTCTGATGGGTTAGCATGACAAACCTGGAGCAGAAAACATTTAGTTTTCAACTGACTTTAGGAATACTTGCTTTCAAATAAAAACGTTTAAAATAGGTATCAGCTTATGGATGCTAGATTTCTTTATACTTGAAAACTAAGAATAGTCTTATAAGGAAATTTGCAGATGCCTATCAATGTGGAATCAGACTCTATGACACCACACTGATTTCAGAAAGAATTAAATTCTATGTCAAATTGTTATAGGCACTCAGATATTTACTCATCAATCATTTTTTCACTTTCACAAAGTTTTCAGATGCTTATAATTAAATATATGAATACTATACACAAGTGAAAAAGAAAAATTAAAGTTAACAAAAGCAAGGACAATATGAAATTAACCTATCATATGGGTACTACACTAGGACATTTAATTTGATCCTAAATCTTTATTCTGGATGCCATATCAAAAAAAGGTAACATGATGGGTTATGTAAATCACAATAGCTGATGAATCTCAATAGCTGATGAGAGACATACCAGTTAAAGCAAGATAACATTTTTTAAGTACTCATTATTTGGAATCATATTTTGTATCATGAAGACAAAAAATTTCTGTTCCACTATAAATGCATTTTAACTCTATTTATCTGTATAGCAAATATTCCTTACTTCTTTCTTATTTAGGATTTTCCTAAATTGCAAACAGCCAAATCTGTTACTCAAGTATGACTAATATTTCCTATTACTATAATTTGGAACCTACTAGACAGAGAAGTCAATGAGTAGCAGAGAATCTTGAGAATCTCTGTAAAATGATTTAAAAAGAACTATGTATTTACAGCTCCAGTTTTATCTTAAGTGTCAATTCCAAATGATTGGTGCTCTGTGTTAAAAGGGGGCTCATCCTACAAAAGCAAAGACAACTATAATCAGTCAATATTGGATATATTGTCCATACCACCCTATTTAAATGTTATTCGTGATGTGGATTTTTGTTGGTCTCCAATGGTATCAGCAGCAAAATCAGATGTGGTATTATGTAAACAATGGAATACTACTCTCCCAAACAACAACAAAAAAAGATGAAATCTTGCCATTTACAACAACGTGGATGGATCTTAAAGACATGCTAAACGAAATAAGTCAGACACATGACTTACACAATGACAAATGCTGTATGATTCACTCATTTGTGGAATATAGATGAAACATAAATCCATAGACATTACAACAGAACGGTGGTTATCAGAGGGAAAGGTATTGGGAATTGGTAGAAGCAATCAATTTCTTGGTGGTGAATGGTGACTAGACATTTGGTTACGGTCAGTGAGAAAATGTTCTCTCAGAACTTATACAGTGTTTTGAGCTATTGTTACCTCAAAAAAAAAGGTACCATTAAGTATTTTGTTAAAAAATCTAAATCTCTCACCTAGTTTTAGATTCCTGTCTGTCAATGACCTAAAATAATATAACAACATTTTAAAGCTTATTTATTCTCTTTACAAACAGGGATCATAAAAAGTATTTGACTTTTTAAAAAGTTTTAAAATTTCCAAAGCAGTCCAGTACACACTCAAAAAAAGAGCATGAATTTTATTCCAAAGCCTAATTCATAATCTATTCAGTGACTAATCAGTATACAGTAATTTCTTTGAGTTGTAGTGAATCAAGGCATGAGTTTTTTTTTTATTTTTATTTTTTTTTAAAGATTTATTTATTTATTTATGCATACAAGAGCTGGGGGTACAGGCCAGAGTCTCGGGAGGTGAGAGGATTCACCAGACAAGAGCGGGGAGCAGAACAGGCAGACTGATTGAAACACACTGCTAAGGGCAGCAGCGGGCAAGGCAGGAGAGGTCTGCTGTGCCATGTGGGTTCACTCCCCGGCCGGAGGCAGGGATCGAACGCGTGCTGCAGTGGCTGCGGTTTGCTCCATAGTGTGTTGCTTAACCCACTGCACCACCAGGGAGGCCCCAAGGCATGAGTTTTTATAAAAGTCTTTATAGAGGCTTAGAGTCGGACATTTTTTAAATACTCATTATTTGGAATCATACTATTAAAACAAAATGCAAGCAACTAAGCAGAGTCTCAGGAGACTATTTAATGTTGTCTTAAACTTTTAAAACTTATTTACCCAAGATAGTCTTACCTTATAAATGAGTTCAACAATAACCAACTGAAGAATATCTCCAAATGTTTGAACTTGATCAATACAAGTGCTTAGATAATCCAAAGCTCGATCCTAAAAAATAATATATATTTATTTACTTTCCCCTTATTTAAAAAGACTTTATGTAACTTTAAAAAATATACACAACTAAATATAAAATGAGAAAGTCAGGCCAAAGACAAACTAAAAGAAAAACATGAATTCACAAATAAATCTGTAACATGAAATACATTTTCTTGCAATGGGCTATAAATCTGGGGTTGAATTTTTTAGCAGTTAAACCAATGTTAACTATATGTTATATGGTCCATGGCATCTGTACAATCAAAACAATGAGCTGTGTAGGATTATAGGTATTCCTATTTCTGAGACATAAGAGAAAAATCTCTTATCAATTCCCATACTAAACATCATGATAAAGAAAACTATAGCTTCAATATTATCTGTACAGTAAAATTATCAACAAAGTTTTTGAACTATTTCTGATTATTTCCCTTCTGATATTATGAGCTATTCATGATTATGACAGAAACAAACAAACATACAATCAATGATCAGTAAAACCAACTCCATAAGAGGGCAAAATACTCTCGCCCAACAATGGAGCTTTCTTATCTTTTTTACAAAGATGTAGAAAAAAAGTGACAGTATTTAGATTTCAGAGAAATGGAAAGGCTCCGTATTTTTCACTAACACATACTATTTCCCACATTTTGATAATACTGGATAGCAAAATTTTAAGATTAGATGCCACCAAAGTGCACAAACACAGTTAACCAACAGCAAATATATACACTTTAAGCACCATCAGAGTTGAACATCCAGAGTTGACATCATTTATGAAACTGAAGAGCTTCAATATGCACTGAAGGGGACCCTACTTTCTCAGACATGGCTTAGGTAGACCCGATACCAAGCTACTAGTTTTCTCTACTAACCAATTTTAGATGTATACCAAGAGAAGGAAAAATAAGATATCAAAGCTCCAATGTAGAATGCTATAGAATAGGACATAATAATTTCAACTTGGGAAAAACCTGAATGGTGACTATTATTAACTACTTCTCTAATATTTACTAAAAACAAATGAGTCTCAATATTTTACATCTCTAATATGTATATATAATATATTATATTATATATAATTATATTATATATATATATATATAAATTCCAGAGAAGGGCAGAGGACAAACATAATCTTGTAGAAGTTAAAAAATTAATAAATCAAAATATATCAATTACATGTAGTCTAAACAAATTAACTAAAAATATGACAATCTACTATGTAACAGTTTTCACATTAAATATACAGTTATAATATTTTTAAAAAAGTACTTCACCTGATCTGCATGAATTAGCATCATAAATGCATTCCTTTTGCAACTTGCATCCTTCTCATTCACCAGAAAATCATGTATCAGTTCAGGTGCATCGGGTATAAGATGTTCAAAATTCCTTTAGGTAAAAAAGGTAATATTCATTTTTAATAAAAAAACTTTATTATTTTAGTAACATAATGGTTAATACCATAATCAAGCTTTACCCAACTTTATAATCCTATCAATTATTTTGCTTTTTGAAGCTTAAATTAATTAGGATATGGGTAGGAAATCATAATGTTACACTTTTATCTAGTGTCAAATTATGTTTTCTAATTCAATACACAAAAAGCTGATATAATATATATTATTTATAGCTGAATATTTCTAATAAATTATCTTTCATATGCTTTAGGGATATCTTCAAAGTACTGAAATATCCCATAAGAGTTAATAGAGAAAAAAGAAACAGTGCCTTGAATTTTAAGAGTCATATATATTTATTATCTACTTACTTAGCAAATTTTTAAGTATTTGCAGTACACAAAATAATAAATGCTAATTTAATAAATTAGCATTTATTAATAAATTTAATAAAAAGTATCTAGTTTCAATAATTATGAATTCACAGAAATTTTTATTTCATTTACACTCCAGTCCACACCTCTCCTATTATTTTGAAGAGAATACCAGAAAACATTATTTCTTATATCACATTTTATTGAAATTAAGGGTTCTTTTTAAAAGTAATCATAGTATCATTACCATATCTTAGTGTCTCTAATAATTCCTTAGTATCACATAGTGTTAAAATTTCCAGCTGTATTATAAATGTAATAATTTTTGAATGTGCACTGTGGCTTAAGTTCTGAAATTCATGTAGTCTGTTTAACTTTCAAAGAGCTCTACGTTATTAAACAAATATCATTTTCCTGACAACAGAATCTACCATAACAATAAGAGAACTGTAAAACTATGAAAGGACCAACTATTAAAGTACAAAGATGTTTATAAAAATTGCATTCTAGGGGCCTTCCTGGTGGCACAGTGGGTTAAGCAACGCACTATGAAGCAAACCGCAGTCACTGCAGCACGAGTTCAATCCCTACCTCCGGCCAGAGAGGGGACCCACATGGCGTAGCAGACCTCTCCTGCCTGGCCCAATGCTGCCCTTGGCAGTGTGTTTCAGTCAGTCTGCCTGTTCTGCTCCCCACTCTGGTGAATTCTCTCACCAACCTGGACTCTGGCCTGTACCCCAGCTCTTGTATGCATAAATAAATAATTTTTTTTTTAAAAAAAATGCATTCTACTTTTAAGTGGATTGAGGCCCAAGTCTCAAGTGATTAAAACCCAAGCATTCTAGCCTCATCTAACTAGTTTTTTGAATTGTTCTTGAAGTCCAAAATGTTATCTAAGAACAAGAATCACTTGAGAACTGCAATCCTCCTCTTAAAAGTTTCCTCCTCAAACACTTTAAAGGTAAAAAGATCTGCATTTCACAAAAAGAGAATTCTAAAACAATGCAGAAACTTAAAAGCCTGCAAAAGCAAGCAAGTTAATAAATTAACCGGGCTGGAGTAATACCAGTGAGAATGATAGGCATTGTCAGAAACTGCAAAATGTTTAAAGGGGCTAGCGTCACTCAATTACAGCAGACTGTTGTCAGGAGGAAGCTAGAACCCATTGGATCTTCTGACTTCTCAATGTTAACAACTTAATAATAAGGGAAAATATATCATGTTAGCCAAATAGAAGTATTTGCAGGCTACAAACAATCTACAAGCAACCACCTTAGAATTAAACTAAGACATTTTAGGAGTGTAAGCCAAAGAATATCTTTATTTACCTATAGATAGTATAAATGGCCAAAACAGCATTTCTTCTAACATAGCTGTGTCGATGCTCCAAACAAGCACGGATAGCTGGCATTAAAGGTTCAAGTAATTCTGCTTCTTTCAATTTGCAAAGAAAACGGAGAGTAGATCCTCGAATAAACTCATTAGGATGCTGAAGATCCTGTTACAAAGGTTTAAATATGAAATGTTGAATTCCATCTTTTTACAAAACCAATTTTTCAATGCAACTTTCTAATTGAAAAATTCAGAGAGTAGATGTGAAGAAAAAGTTCTATAGTATCAATTTCCATCATATTCCTACTGATAAAAAATATTGATGTGTCATACCACATCATTGTCATATATCCCATGTCACTGTTTTTTATTAACAAAGATTTCCAACTTCAGTTATAAATATCTACAACTTATATTTCATCCAAGATTTAATTTTTAAAATCTTTTGTAGTGCATTCAACCAATTTTACAGTTATTTAAAGTCAAAGCAATATTCAGAGATACTTATGTTTTGGTTTACCTTTCTATATGCATCACATACAAGAATCATTTCATGTAAAAGTCTCCCATCTGGAGTTGTTTTAGGAACAATTTCCCAAAATACCAGAAGTAATTTTTTGATGGTATGATCCTGAAGAGGTAGCACAAAACGAATGATGGTCATCAGAAGTCCAGGAAGCTTTTCACCATTCAGAATCATAATAATTACTTTCTTCAAAGCTTCAGTCTTTGACTTCACATCTCCTTTTTCTAATCCAACAGGTAAAACAAACAAACAGAAAAACACATCAGATAATTTTATTTATTTTTTTTTTTTAAAGATTTATTCATTTATACATACAAGAGCTGGGGTACAGGCCAGAGTCCAGGGCGGTGAGAGGATTCACCAGAGACAGAGTGGGGAGCAGAACAGGCAGACTGACTGAAACACACTGCTGAGGGGAGCAGCGGGTGAGGCAGGAGAGGTCTGCTACACCATGTGGGTCCCCTCCCCGGCTGGCCGCAGGGATCGAACTTGTGCTGCAGAGGCTGTAGTTTGCTTCATAGTGCGTTGCTTAACCCACTGCACCACCAGGGAGGCCCCACATCAGATAATTTTAAAAGCAATTAACAAAATAAAAATTGTCTTAACCAGGGGAAATGCTCATAAAAGGAGGCCCAACTAACAAGGGGTCTCTGCCTGTTTCTGCTGCAAGTAAGCTGTATATCATTATCTCTGAAATTCATCATTCCTTAAATAATTTGAAGGCATTAGGTATCTGGTTCCTAGCCAACAGAGTTAATGCAAAGGTGATGAATTTATGAGTATACCAAATAATGTCTCAAGTACACATGTAACTTTAAAAAATGTAAATAGCATTAAGTCCCTCTGAATTCAAAGCAGCTTATAATTAGTGTGTGTTTTCTCAACCAAAATTATAACCACTCTCACTGGTAGGAGGAGAAGGTGAATGAGTGACTTTTTTTTTTAACATTGGGAAGATCCTCAAAAAGACCCTCAAACTCAAAAGACATATATCAAAATTACAGCATATTTCTATAGGCTATAAAACTTAAGGAAATTTTTAAAGCAATTACCTAAAATTGGAAGGAAATTAAGATATACTAGCTTAGTAGCCATTATTTAGAACTAAGAATGACGTTTGAGATAGCTTACTGTTACTTAAAGGTCTTAAAAATACAATATAAAGTATTTTATGCAAAACAATCTATAATTTCACATTATATTGAAAACTTGAATAAATAAAAAAATTTTAGATCCAAAATTCAAAGGCAGGAACACAGACAAATATGTTGCTAATAGAATTTTTAGGTCATTAAAAACAAGTATGTTGGTAGGAAAGGAAAAGAAAAAGAAGAATGACAAAGTCTTTAGTGATCTTAAGAGTTATTATGAGGAAAAGATCAAAAACTAATTTGTGAAAGTTACCAGAAAGCAGAGGCTTAAATATAGAAAATAAATTTCCAGTAATTAAATAGAGTTCCTATTGCTGTCAAAGAGACTTTGAATGGTCAGTTGGTAGAATTATAGGAAGGAAGGATTTAAGCTTCAAAAGAACTTCAAAAGCTTCAAAAGTACTAGGTAAATCAAAAGTATACCTATTTTAGCTTGGTTTTATATTGTCACAGGTTGCAGAACAGAAAATGTACAGGTATTAGATTGAAAAAAACAGTGAGGGTTATTGCAAAATACATCCTACAAGGGTCAATATTTCTATTCAAAAACTGACCAACTTCACTTCATTGCCCTGATTCAGAATTCTATTACCCACTACCTATGGGAAAAATGGAATGTAGAATATCAAATCAAGAAATAAATGTAAAAGAATGAAGTATCAACATGAGAAAATTTCAGTTTTTACGTCTGTGAGGATGACAAAAAGCATCAAAAGAAATGATAGTAGTTGATAGCAGTAACTACAAAAATAAACAGATTAGGCATAGTTGTAAAATGGCTAAAGTTGTATTCACTAAGTCTAAAGAAGGGTGATCATATTTAGTTTTTTTTTTTCTCCCTTTGGTCTCTTCATGTCAAAGCTTCCTTTCTGAATTAAAAAAAAAAATCCATCTTCTATTTGATAGTGTAAAGTACACAAAGTCCAAAGGACATGAAATTGTATCACTACAATGCTGATGGCATCTTTAGTTTTAATTTTTGACTGTTTTCCACAAGTTAACTAATTCTAAATTTAGCAGGATAAAAACTCCATTTGTAACTGAAGTTAAAAGCTTATTTAAATAAGTTTAACAGCAAACTTGTAAAAAATCTATTTCAAGTACCCCCACCCAACTCCAATTCCTATTTATTCCAACAATTTAAACTGAGATGAAGGATGCCGCTTCTCCCATCTTTTAAATTTTCAGAAGTTCTTTTCTTTTTTTGAACACTATCAGAAGTATGAAATATTTCAATCATCATTTAATTCACCAAAATATACAAAGTACATTCCTATAAGAATACATAATAATTATCAAACCTCCTATCTAGAGATTAAAAGTAAAGATTAGGTATAACAGTATTTCACCAAACAAAAAAGTATGTTACTCAAACTGGAAACTACTTCTAAATTTTCTTTAAACTCAGCCCTTAAGAGATAAAATGAAAAGGATACACACATTCATAACTACATTTATTTAATGCTAAGAAAAAAATATTGCGTAGCTGCAATTAAGAAAAAGACATTGCTATAATTAAGGACAGATTTTGTTCTTTACTACCATCAAAACTATAACTTTAGGTATTTGGGGGGAGTCTAAAATTGAAATTTTTTAAATTATAGGAAAAAAATAGTAATGAAAGTTCATTCACTAGTTTGTATTACATCCTACTATCTTACATGAATATTAAGAAAATATATGTGGCTTATGCATACAATTTTAGCCATTCAAATGCCATAAGAGACTTTCCTTTTTAATCTATAAAGCTAGTTCTCAACAGAAATCAAATATTAAGTAACCTAAAATCAGAAGGTATTACATTACTACTGATTAAGAGTTAGAATAGGGAAGAAAAACACTGTCTCCTTTCAAACTGTAAGCTATCTTCTTAATGGTACTCTCAAGATCTTAAGCATAATTTACACTGTTTTAAACAGTAGTTTAAAATAAGAAGGCAAATTTACTTTTAGTAATTCAATGGGACAAAGAATTATTCTTTTGGACACTTTTTTTGGACAGAACTCCTCATAAAATGCAGATACCCTATACACTTTTAAAATGCAGCATATACCTCTTGTTTTCTTCTTTGTATAAAACTTCTAAAAATGAAAAGTTTAAACATTCTCAACCTGTTACTTACAGAGAAACGTCAGCTACACTTAAACACTAAACAGCACAAGCCATTATATTATTTTGAGGAATATCTAACAACTAAACTATTTCCTTTCTTTAGATTTACTAAGCTGAAATGTTACTTTATTTCTAAAAACCAATATTGCAAATACAATAGTAACACTTTTTCATTTTTAATACAAAAGATCTCTCGAAGACATCCTAGAAAAAAAGTAGGTAGACAGTAAACATTTCCCATCATAAGGATCTTGAAATTAACAGTTTTTATTCTTCTCATTTCATTTTCAAAATATTATCAAAATTTACCTAGATCATTTTTTAAGCTAATTTCAGAGGGTGGTTCTGAATCCATTGGCACGTTAATTAACGTATAGCACACATTCTCAGCAGCCGTCATGGTTTCCGGTTATTACAAAACCTCAATACAAGATTTAGGAAGAGCTGCCAGAAAATCTAGAAAAATAAATACAAAGATATCACTACAAGAACAAAACAAAAGAACACAACCAATAACTTATCATGACCTTTACTTTCGTCTAAAGTTCATTCAGCCTGGCTTATGAGCTTTCAAGTATCAGAAGGGGAGGGTCCATTTCATGAAAAATCCCTAAAATGACAAAAACCACACTTGTCAACATCGGCCTAAGGTATATTATCTCTCACCTCACCACCCTTCCTGGATTTGAGAATGCTGTAATGTAGACAGACAAACGGCCTACAAAACAGTGACAGCCCCAGCCTCACCCCACCGTGTTACAGAACAGTGATATATATCTATGTATCTATATCTATATATCACCCAATATGAACTACTCAAGTCAGCCCATGCACAGCACTGTTAAAACCTCTCTCTAAGCACTTTATCGCCTTTATCGGTGGGACCGGACTCTATGTCCCAGGTTCCCTCAATAGGTGCTCTGCAGTCCCATTCCCCTTCTCTGTTTCTTTCCTTCTGCAAAATAGGCCTCAGCCTGGGATGTCGAGCCCAAGGGAGAGAGAAGACCCCAGGCCAACACGCAGGCCGGAATAGGGCGTCTGATCAGTTTCCCAGGCTTCTCGTTCTCCTCGGCCAGGCCCCGACGCCAGCGGCCTAGTCGCTCCCTTCCGCTTCTTCCCGCTAGAGAGCTAGTTCCTCCCACTCTGTCCAGTCCCCAGCGCGTCCGGGAATGGGGGCTCGCGGCCCGCTACCTGGCTCCGAGGGGCTGCAGCAGGGGCAACGGCTGGACCGACCGTCTACTCCGGCTCCAACCCGCAGCAGCAGCGGCGGGTCCGCAGAGTCCTTGGCTGACGTGGAAGGGGGTGGGGAGACGATAAGACCACAGCCACCTCGCCTCTACGGCAAGTCGGAGAGGACACGCCTTCTTCGTCGTGCGGTTGCGCACTGTAGCAAGTCCCGCAAGTTTCTACCTGTTTTCTACACCGTAGTTGGCTTAGGCCTCAGCAGGGAGTGGAAACGCTTCACTATTAAGATTTCCCTGCTAGCCAAGCGTTGTGACCGTAGGCTGTCTACGTAAATCTCATTTAACCCTGCTTAGAAATATGTTTGGTTTTTTTTTTTTTTTTCCCTTACAGGAACTAAAACGGTCCAGGGGAGGAAGTGCTTGGAGGGAAAACATTTTCCAGGACTGTGTGGTCTAGCGGAAAAGAGCACTAGATTGGGAAGTGAAAGCCCTTTTCTAGTTACCCACTAGTAAACTGGGAAAGTAAGAATTACTATTTGGGAATGTAACTTCAGTTTGTCTAATAAAGAACATCAGTTATGTGATGTTTCATTGTGGTTCTTATCTCGAGTATTGTGAATCTCTGCCTCTTCAGTCAGATTGGAGTTGCTCCAACATCAAAATCACTCTGGATATTTCTGCTCCCTATTGAATAACGGTTCTTTTCATGATCCCTTCTGAGCATTCAATAGATTAACTCTTTTTTCAAGCATAATGGGAGATCAACTGTTATTTTATTTATCTTCAAAGACCTGCAACAGGTTAGAGCACCTTGAATTTTGTTGACTTAAGTCCTTGCTGTCCTCTCCTAAAAAAAAAAAAAAAAAGGTTTTCTGGCCAATTATTAAAAAATAAAAAAAAATTGAAGACTTCAGGAGAATACTATAAATACGAAGAGGCCTGAGAGAATCCACTCTCACCATTTTGAAATTGCTCCCTTTTGGAACTGTCCAGCAAAAAAATATCTTCAAGCAGCCAAAATATATCAAAAAGGCTATGTATTTATGGCACTTTCTAAGATTGTTTCTTAAATCCTGTGCACTCTTTTTAAAAACTTTGAGATAACTAGAGCAAGAGATCCCATATAATCACCTAGTTTCTTCCATCGTACATAATTATACACAAATCAAATCCAGGAGGTTGACATTGATACTTATTTGAATTTCATCAGTTTAACAAATACTCATCTGTGTATTTAGTTCGAGGCAGTTTTAACTGCTTAGTGTTATCACCACCAATTAAGATCCAAGGAGTCATTTGTTATCCTTTTATTGGCACAGCTACTTCCCTCTTTGATTCCTACTAACCTGTCTGTAATTATTTCAAGGATGTAACTGAAGTACAAAAACTTTTGAAACTGGATTTTTCTGCACTTCCTTTCAGATAAATTGAAGATGGGTGTGCAAGCTTATTCCATTCTGTATATTTACAAATGTAGTTATCTGGTTTCTAAGCCCACTTGATTTATGAGTGACAATCTGTGAGCATGAAGTCCCAAAAAACATAAATAAGAAAGTTCAGCAGTTTAGCACTACTGTGGTATAGGGCTAATCATATTCACTTCAATTGCCCCGGGCTTTGCTACAGAAAAAAAGTTTATCATGACCAATTAAGGAAACTATTAGATAAGGCAATAAAAAGTAACATTTTATAAAACCTCATGGCCTGCACTTAAAACTGCCATTGTCAGTGTATTTATTGTTGTATATTCTTAAACACAAGCTTATTGAACAAATGTCATAACCTAATTCTTACTGACTTGTTAACAACATGTACTTTTTGGACTACTTTTTACTCTATCTTCTAATTAAATCATTTTGATTGCTTTTCAAGTCATGAATTACTTGAGAATAAGGATGTTGTCATATACCAAGGAAATCTTACAAATTTAGATGGCCAGGAAATCAAGGCCTAGAGAAAAAGGAGTTGTTCCCAAATCAGAAAATGGTCAAAATGGCCATAGAGGTCTCCCTGGTGGTGCAAGGGGTTAAGTCTCAGTGCTATGAAGCTATCCGTACCCAGTGCAGCATGAGTTCGATCCCCAGCCAGAGAGGTAACCCACATGTTGCAGTAGACCTCTCCTGTCACAGCCAGCTGCTTCCCTCAGCAGTGTATTTCAGTTGATTCGTCTGTTCTGTTCCCCGTGCTGTTTCTGGTGAATTCTCTCACACACTTACCCCCTCCTCCCTGTACCTCTGGCCTATACCCCAGTTCTTATATGCATAAATCTTTAAATTTATTTATGGCCATAGAAAAAGAGTCAGGTCTAGAGCCTAGATCCTGTTACTAACTTTATTGACTTTTAACCATACCTGTTCTTCAAAGCAGCATGTTAGGCCTTGCTTTAGGCCAATCCTATTTAACTACATTTTTACCCTCAAAAAAATGGGTAACTTTAAATGCTTAACTTAATAACTATAATCTTTGTCTTTTCTGTATTATTTCCTAATTATATTAAAATTCCTTTCCATTAAAAGTCTTACGTTTATCTTAATGCGACAAATAGCAAAACCCATTTTAAAAGAACAAGTTTAAAAGTTCTAAAGTGCCCCATTCTCTGCCCTATAACAAAACTACTTACAAATAAGCAAATATCCAACACACCAGGTGAAACGATTTTATTTCGCAGTTGTCTTTAATACCACAAAGTCACTATGTTCTTCGTATAAAAACATTAGTACAGATGCCTTAATACTTTCTAGAAAATGATTACATAGACCCCTCTTAAAGAAAAAATGTACCCCACTGTTTGGTTAGTTAAGTTGCTTGGAAAGAATTCACATCTGAACTGATTCCTAAAACATACTATTGAAGCAATACATCTTACTTCAAGTATAGATTATTATCATCAGTGTGTTCTTGCATTCTTATAAGTTTGATAATGCACATATATATGGGTTTATCCCTTAATGTTCCATTGGTTCATCAGCCTTTTCTGCAGGTTCATCAGCAGGTTGAGCAGGCTTAAAAGGGGAAGAAAAAATAAAATATGTAAAAAGGACATGACTAATATGTACAATTCTAATCACAAATACTACAATATAAAAAAACTTATGAGAAAAATAGGTTAGATGATACTTTAGTCAATTTTAGTTGTCTTGTTAAAATTTTTAACAAATATGCTCAGCGAAGTAAGTCAGAAGGCAAAAGAAAAATACCAGATGGTTCCTCCCTTAGGAGGAACATAAGGGAACCAAAGGAGGATCAAGGAAAGGAA
>JAGFMF010011390.1:4070066-4081916 GCA_019455555.1 Galemys pyrenaicus
AAATCTTTAAAAAAAAAAAAAAAAAAAAAAAAAAAGAAAAGAACTCTAAGTAAATACTCATTATTTACATTTATTCATAAAATGATTAAACTATAATTTTAATTTCTACAACTGGAAAATACATTTACCTTTGTAGTTAGATCCTGTTCTGCAGGAAGTGTTTCTCGTAAGGCTCGCAGACCATGCTTAACCAATTCATTCAAATTGCCTATATGTAATAACAATTATTTTTTAGTTCATGTCAACAGTCTGAAATTTTAGTTGGTTACAAAGTAAATACATTACAACAAAGATCAAAAGTTTAATGCTTAGTCATATAAGTCAATCAACATATACCATGAAAGAATGAAAGGGGAAAAAACCCATATGATCACGTCAACAGATGCACAAAAGGTATGCAATACAAATTCAAGACCCTTGCATAAGCAAAGCATCTGAAAAATCTATCAGTGCACCTTACATCTTTTACTTTTCTTTCTCATAACTACTCTGCCTTTTGAAGTGTTTACCAAGTATTTAATGTCTGTGTGACTAAAAACAAGCATAGAAAACTAAAGTTATAAACAGAACTTACAACTGGTAGCTAGTATAGTGTTTCTCAGCTCTGCCTGGGACACACTTCAGAACAACTGAGTCAAGAATCTTCAAGATTAGAGACATGTATTTACATTTTGAAAAAGCTCTATTGGTGACTGGAACTACTGTTGTAGCCAAAAGGGATAAAAATGAGTATGTGTAACAGAAATAACAAGTATATCATGGACTACATTTTTAAAAAAAAAAACTCCTTCTATAAACCTGATTGTTTTCTTCACTTAGGAAACTATTCATTCACTATAAAAAGACTGGCTGGATCAAAAAAAAAAAGCACTTACACTCCATAAATTCAGACATATGCCTTTCCAAGTAAGTACGGGCTGATTGAGAACGGGCGCCAATGGACATAGCTCTGCAGTCAAAATAGTTAGCAGATGGACAGGTCTGGAAAATGTGAGGGCCCATATCCTACAATTAGAAGGAGAAGTACACTACATAATTCTTGGCTTTGGGCTAAAAATTAGATAATTTTGATTTTTAAAAAATCATTAAAATTTAACAATAATCTATGAACTTACATCATAACCAGCAATAAGCAGTCCAACACCATATGGTCTCCGTCCATATCGTTGTGTTGGTATCTGGGTCTCTTAAACTAGTTAAAGAGGTTGTTCTAATAACAGATAGAGTACCATTTTTATTTTAAAATTAAATACAACAAAAACCTCTTAATTGCTTCATAATACACCACAGGAAGGAAATGAGGCAGAGTTGTATTTCTTTGGTTTTTTATATAAAAAAAATGCTTCTCTATCTACCAATTCCAAGCATGAGTGCTACAAAAATGATCTCTCCCCACATAAAGAACCTCATTCATTCTGGGTATAAGTAGTCAAGGATATTCAGGGATAACTATAACCACTAAAAAGAAAATTTAAATCTCCTCTAAAAATGAATGCTTGGATAGTTTTCCTAGATTGGGCTCATCTTTGTCTAGAAAATAACAACTGCTTAATAAGGCTGATGAAAGCAAAACCTAATTCTTTATTTAGAACCCATTTTTCCATGGTAAAACTTCCTACAACTCTCCTTCAAAGTTTTAAATATCCTGTTATTGAAAACTAACCTTAAAGTTTTCACAATTTTACCTATGCTACAATATTATTATATTCCTAGTAACATAAGGATCAAAAATCAAAACCTTTCAAAGTGCATGTCCATAAATGCGACAGAAAAAGGATACTGCTTCCAATTAGAGATACAAGACGAGACACAGGAAGTGGTCTGTCAAATACAAATCTGGAATCCAAACACTCCTGGCGCATAAAATTGCTAAAAAAAGAGAGGAAAAATCAGTAATTTCAAATCACAGTTATTCCAATCTAAATAGTTTTATTTCTTTTTGCTTTCTTCTATATATTTACAAGGCTTATATTCATGTAAGGTTCACATGGCTACAAGGATGCATTTTTGTACTAAACTCTAGAACCAGATGAGGTTTTTAAAAATAAGATTAGAATTATTTCTTAACCCTAGAAAAATCTTTGCTTGAAAACATTTTATAGAACTGAAAAGCAAGGGAAAAAGAGCAATTTCACCTCTCATCTTTTTCCTTGTCAGTCCATTTGTTTTTAATTCTAGAATTTGAACCAGCAAAAATACCCAATCTGCTCTTTTTTTCCTTGAAAGCATACTAAAATTTACCAGTTGAACAAGTATAAGAAGTAGAACCTATATTAAATATTCCTATGTGTGGCTACCAATGTTACTTCTATCCCTAAGCAGCACATCAGAAGAGACACTGGATACTAGCCTTTTGGGTCTCATGTTAAACCTGACAAGATTCAAGCAGGTATGGCACTGGGGACAAAAGAAAGAATCCATGCTAACCATGAGAATCAAGAGGATAAACAACAAGAAATGGATATGCACTTTTCTGTGTTACTTTGTCTGGTTTATGTGTCACGTCTGATGACAAACTGTTAACTGTAGAAACCAGCTATTTAATCAGTACTTTTATTTAGGCCCATTTCCCCAGATTGTCTAAAACTACATTTCCTAATATGGCAGTTACTAATCACATGCAACTACTAGGTACTAGGAAAGTGGCTCGTCTGAATTGATATACTCTTACATGCAAACACACAATAAATTTCAAAGATCTTTCAATAAAGATCTAGCAAACACAAAAGGGTAAACTACCTCCCTTTAAAGTTTTTATATTGATTATATTGTTGGCATGACAATATTTTAGATAGATTGGGTTAAATAAAATTATTACTTGCCTCCAGTTTTTATATTCTTTTTTCCTTAATCTTATCACAGACTTAAGAAACTAGTCTTGGCAAACTACCTTCTACCTCTGAACACATACTTTCAGTGTTACGTGAAAGGCACTATTTTAAGTACCCTACACACGAAGGTTTTTAACAAAAACCTTGACTAAAAAACACTTGAGAGTTTAAGTGGCTAGCCCAATCTCAAATACTAAGGGGTAATGGTAGCAACAGATAAGATCTGTGTGATTGTAAAGCTCCAGTTCTTCAATTATATAATGCATCTCAACTAGAAACAATTTCTATCTCCTCTGGAAACTGTCATAGAAATTAACCTATTTCTTAATCTACTTTCAATCTTGTATTGTAAATTATTAGGTTTTACATTCCTAAATGACAAGTACCATGTCTAACTCACTTTTGAATACTCTGTAGTATCCAGTATTGAGCTTTGCAGAGAATAAATAACTAATATTTTTAGATAAGATTTAAAAAAGTATAGTTAGCTGATCTTTGGAAGCCAGACATGGTATAAGAAATATCATGCTCTTCGTAGACATAACATAATTCTAAATAATAAACTGAGTTAACATTCCTAAAATGTCCTATCAGGCTCTTTTCCAGAAATGTAGTCAATTATGAATAGGGCTGCTCCTTTTGTTTTTCATGATGACACTCACCATAAAAGTCTAGCATCAGCAGTAAGTCCCGCAATTGAGATGCCGATATGGTTGTCAACATGGAGAATTTTTTTCTGATGGGCTGCAAGCTCTGACTGTGCTCTCTAGAAACATTGTAAAATATAAACACCAAAACAAGTTTACAATTTTATTATCATATATTGAAATCTGTATTTGATAGTTCTGTTTTCTAAAAGAAGACTACATATTGCTTTACTTACCTTCAATGCAACCAACACTGCATGGGTTTTTGATTTTAGACCAACTGTGGCTGAACCTTGTTTGACAGCTTCCATTGCATATTCAATTTGATGAATCCTGCCCTAAAGAGAGAAAACAACAACAACAACAAATCTAAAAGTCATCTTTCAAGACCCTTTTATTTTTTTTTTAAATATTTATTTATTTATGCATACAAGAGCTGGGGTACAAGCCAGAGTCGCGGGAGGTGAGAGGATTCACCAGACAGAGTGGGAAGCAGAACAGGCAGACCGACTGAAACACACTGCTGAGGGCAGCAGCGGGTGAGGCAGGAGAGGTCTGCTGCACCATGCGGGTCCCCTCCCTGGCAGCAGCGGGTGAGGCAGGAGAGATCTGCCGCACCATGCGGGTCCCCTCCCTGGCCTGCAGCAGCAGGGATCAAACTCGTGCTGCAGCGGCTGCGGACTGCTTCATAGTGCGTTGCTCAACCCACTGCGCCACCAGGGATGCCCCTCAAGACCCTTTTATAATTTAATGTAGAGTCCTCAAATCTCAACTGAGCAGTTAAATCTCAAAATGATTGTTTTTTTAACCAGGAAACTTACTCGAATAATAAAAATTTAAGTTTTAAAAGGCTATAAAATGAATATAATCCACTTTCTTACAGCCAACAATTTTATGGGTTTCTAAATATATTGTAGCCAACTAAAAGTCACCTCATAGAAAAACATTATTTACCTGAGGGCTCCAAACAGTGACATCATTGTCATACTGATTGCGAAACTGAAAGTAAAAAAAGAACCTATGAATGTAAGAACATTACAAGCCCCAACTCTTAACTCGTTTACTAAAAAAGTTCTAATACCATTTTCATTAAACATTAACCCAGTCAGTTAAGGCAACTTCACTGGAAGAGTATGACTGTAATGACTTGTAAACCAATTTCTACATTTACCATAAGTTAGGTGGAGGACAGGAAAGTAGATCTAAATGGGAATTATCCAATTTTCAATTGGACCAGGGTCCACAGCACTTCCTTGGGTTCAATTACTAAAGTTCCTATGTGTCAATTTTCCTTTCTATTCTTCCTTATACTGGGCCCTTATAAATGGTCAAAAGCATGCCCTTGCTTTAACCTAGCTCAGATATCTAGCTCTTGAAATTTTCTCTATCTTTATCCCCCCACACCCCCCAATCCTTTCTAATTTAAGATTAGGGATATGATATCTAATTTACCTTTGAACCCTCACTTCGATTAAAACTGTGCCTTCTATAAAAATTCATATTGAATGAAAATGAGTATTCTCAGGAAGTTAAGAGATAGACACAAATTGACTACAAGGCAGAGTAACTACTGCTTTAAAGACGGTATAAAAAGCACAGTGCTTGGGTGTTGGGATGGCAAACGTGGGACTGGAAGCCTTGAGCCCTACTTTGTAAATCTAATTACATTACTTCTCGAAGCTTCGGTGTGCTCACTTGTGGAACAAGGCGACGCGACAACGTGATCGAAAAGGGCCTTTTCCGATCGAGTTCTAGGGGAGTGATAAATCAGACGGACACCCATCAGGAAAATGGATGCGTTCTAGAACCCAAAACTTGGGGGAAGCCCGCACTTGGCAGTACCAGAAGATTTCCAATTCAATTCCACATTTTCTCCCCAACACCCAGCACGAGGGGCCACCGTGCACCGCTTGGAACCCACTCCACTGAAGAAGCTTCTCGGGCAAAATCAGCTAAGCTGATCGAAGAGGTAGTGTCCGAGACTTCGCTGGGAGAGAAACAAACCCGGGAAAAGGCCTCAGCAACTACCGACCGCCTCATTCCCCACCAGGCCCGAGATGCTGAATCACTGCCGGAACCTTCCTGTTGGCTAAAGTTTCCCTGCCCCGGGCCCCCAGGTCGCTCTGAAGATGATAGAGAGGCGTCTCGCCATCTCCCAGTCAGCAGACCTCTGCTCCCAACCCTGTCTGGGCTCCGTATCCAACGCACCATGGTTCCGGCGAGAGACTGGCCGTGGCCTCCAGTAAAATTACTGATCAGGAAGGGCTGCCGAAGCTATCGCTCGGCGATCTACTCATAAGTCTGCAGGATTTTGACGGCAGCGGCGCAGGGCTCAGAGTCTATCGCAGAGATATCGATAGGCGTCTTTACCCTCTTTCCTCCTTCTCACTGCTCAGCCCTAGCAAGGAGGGAGGGGCCTCAGAATAAAGTAGGGGGACTGAGATTGGCGGGAAACCTCAGCAACCTGGCACAGAGTGCCAGCAGCAATTGGGAGCTGTGGGGTGCCTACACTGCAAAATCACTCTTCTTGGATCTTCAGTGACATTACTTATGCATATTCCCACCAGTTTTTCGCCTCTGGGCCGGATGTAACTGAAATCCCTGGACACGACAGCTGCAATTCGGGGTAACCTAGTGAGCCACTCAACCTCAGTCTACGTCCAGAGATTTGGGAGTGTTGTATGTGAGAGTGAGAAGAACGACTTGTGTGGGTCAACCATGCTCTACCTTAAGTATCTTATTTGGGTTTTTGCTTTTCTACTTTGAAATCCTTTTCCTTAGTCTCCGAAGAACTCATCTTTCAACGCGCCGTTGTTTTTGCTCACTCTTTATGACTGTTCCCTCACTAGATTTTGAACTCTTTGAAGGCACTAATGTCTTTTATGTGCTCTCAGAAAAAAAGCACGAAACCTAGTAGAATAGGCTGCTGAGGAAAAAAATGAGTATTTTCCTCCGAAACACATAATTTCTCTTTGGAGGGTATCTTTTGATATATTCCTAAATGAAATCGTTTAGGACAGCTCTGCAAACAGTTGCCAACCTAACATTTACCGACTACTAATGATAACTTATTTTCTTTATAAAGAAGAAAGGATGAGTACCTAGACTCAGGTAAGTTGATAATTGAAAGCTTAGACTTGAGAGTCTAAGCTTTGCTGATGAAGTAACAGATCATTTACATGATTGACTTCAGTTCAGAGCAACTTAATATCACACTTTTAAAACCTTTTCACTTTCACATATTTTGGACGTTTTTCCATATTAAACATTGTTCGGGTTAAACATAAATCCCTAGCGTTTTGCATTATGAGGAAAGGTATAATTTATTCACCCAGATTCCTGTTAGGTTCTGCCCCTTCAAACCCCTCCTCCTCTCATTTATGAACTGCTTGATAGTTTTTTTGTGAGTGCATCTATGCTCCTTTTGTTACAGGGCAGGGAGAGGGGCGCCCCAGAACCCCCAAACCTGCCCTCTTTGAATGGCAAACCCATTTTAAGGTTGCCCTGTAACACTTTCTTTAGAATAAATGTTCCTAAAAATGGAATTGCAAGGCCTGATGTCTGATGAAATGGATATTTCTAAGGCTTTTGATTAAAAAGTACTAAGCTGACCTCCAGAAATGTTTTACCACTTACATTCTCAGCAGTAGTATATGAGGGTACATTCCTCAAATTTACTAATACTGTCACTTTCAGTGGATTAATTTAGCATTGTTTCCCCAGCACCTAACACAGTGCCTAGCACATAAATACATAATAGATATTGTTAAATGAATGAACAATGCATGTTGACTGAGTAAATAAACGCTTACTTTAAAATTGTGTACTGCATACAACATTTGATCATTTTTCTACATCTTTCTATGTTTACATGCCTCACAAATATATTGATTATATAACTTTATTATTACAAGTTAATAATAACATCACTTTTAAAGCTTATACTAAATCTTTCATACTACACATTAGAAGTTGTGATCTTTTCATATCCTTAAGCAATAATCTATAATATATTGTTTTCAATAACTACATATTAGCACAGTGTGTCAAAATACAATAATTAAGTCTGGGTAAGCAATTATATTATTTCCATGTCTTTGCTATTATAAAATTCTATAGTAAATATTGTTACACATGCACATATTTTGTGTACTTTCCTGATTAACTCCTTATGAGGAATTCATAGTAATAGAATTGTGGAGGACAAAGGGAATGCAAATTTGCAATTATGATAAATTTTTATTATAACAAAAAAGTTATGTCAATTTATATTCTGCAGTGCCTGAGATTCCACTTTACACCTTCACCAGTACCAGATAGGTAAGTACCTTTTACATTTATCAAGCTGATAGGCAGAAAAAGAAAAGACTTTTTGTTTTAATTTCATGTGTCTTTGATTACTAGTAAACACTCTTTTTATGTATTTCTTGGCTGTTTATATTATTTTAGTGAATTGCCACTTCATTCCATTTCTAAATTTCTTATGTGTCAATCATTTTCTTTGACTTGTAGGAGCTCCTAACCATTAGGGATGTTAACTTCTTGTTAATTGTGCTATTTTTATAGAAGAATCCTATTGGGTACAAAGAAAAGAAACAATGAAGTTAGTTAGTTCAAGTGAAAGTTAAGGGAGAAGGAGATGTATAACAAGGAGTCTCATAAACATCCAAGAATAGAAATTTTATTTTTTACTTCCTGTAAAAAGTCTGGCATAATAGTAGACACCTAGTAAACACTCAAGGAGGAGGGGAAGATGGGAAGGAAGAAAGAAGTGATGGTTCTCTCACTCCAAAGCCTTTTTTTATTATTATTTCCTAAGCAAATATGTAGGGCTTTGTGATATTGTTACAGGGCAACCCTAATATAAAATGGGTTTGCCTGACTGGGTCCTCACCCACATCCTCGAACGGCACTTATAATGCCCCAACTGCAGGCACACACAACAAAGGTTAATAAAGGGTTTTATTTACAAGGGAAGGAGAAATAGCGTAGTGAATAACACAAGGGGAAGAGAGGGATACAGATCTGTAAATATCCTACCAGTTCCTTGGAGCTGGAACCCAACAGTGCGCTGAGAGCTGACTCCCAAGGAAAAGAGGACCCCCCCAAGGCCCACGTGTCTGTTTTTATATTTAGCCTGGCTGCTCAACTCCACCCTCAGGTCCCAGTGATCTGCTCTTCGATAATGACCTTATGGGATTTGTAGTCCTTGGATCTTGTAGGTCTGGAATGGGGGTCGAAGTCTATAACCTATTTGTATAATCCATTCAGGAGGGTCTTTCCCCCTAACAATATATCTTTCATTAACAGTGTCTGGCTAGAAAATGACTCTTTTCAGTGATGTGCTTGTAAATCATGAGGAGGATGGTTTGGTTGATCTTTGTGTGAAGACTGAAGGTCCTAAGCACTCACTAAAGTTTTTACTAGACTTTCAGTTCCTCTATGCATGTTTTAGGGCTTTGACTCACAATACATATTGATTCTTAATCAGAAGCTGAAAAAACGTTAAAAAGATACTAGGAAAACTGAGTCAGCAAATGTAGCATCAATTTAAAAGTCATTGATAAATTATATCAAGTTTTTAAAATCAAATAAAAATAAATTATAATTAATAAGTCAAATTGAAATTTCTCATGAATATGTGAATCTCACTGTATTACTCTGCTTAACAGTTGTAGCTAGTACATTATAAAATGCTCTGTATAGGATAAAATTTGCAAATAACTTGTTTTCACACACAATGCCTTCCACCCGGCCCTGCTTNTTCCACCCGGCCCTGCTCCCCCCCCCCCCCCCAATGTTAAAGCAGACTCTGTGGAGTTAATTCTACCCTGTTTTTTAAACAAAATATGACATGAATTTCATGAGTTTTCTGGTCATTCACTAAAAAAAGTTAAGTCAATTCAGTAGCTTCAGATTGATAATTAATAGGTCCAGTATAAAAACAAAACTTTAGAGGCAAAACCTCATTCCTTCACCAACTTGAGCCTACTATGGCAAAGGTGATGAGTTGATTTCCTCTCTATGTGCCTTACATCTCCCAAGTTGAAACAGGAAAGGGCAAGAGAGTTCTCAGCTTGACAAGTAGAGTTTTGTGATTAAAGGTTGATGTTCTCTGAGCTTAGCAGACATTTATAATGTACATTTATTACTTTGTGCCTTTGAAAACACTTCCATCTTCACCTTACCCCAAAGAGCAAATACTGGTGATCTCTTATGTGCACTTGGGTAAATACATGTCATCTGATCTTCAGCTCATTGTCAGTTGCTAGCTTTGTGATACACACCTTTAACTTCTTTCTGTGGAGGTCCCTTTTAATCCCATTTGACTTTTTTCAGTGGCCTATATTTGACTGAAAACAACAACAACAAACACACCCACAGAGTTTCTTTGCTTCATACCTCTGAGAAATGACCAAACTAAAAATTTCATCTTTATATTTTAACCAGCCAAAATTTCTTCCTGTCTAAATTTACTGGAATGTTAGCTCCATAAAGACAAAAGAATTTTATCTTTTTTTCACTTCTGCCGTCATTTATGCTTAGAAAGTGCCTATACTTAATATGTGTCATGTAAGTATTAAATTAATAAATTACTCAGATATGAGCTAGCCACTAGTCCAGTGTGCCCCAAGAGCCCCCAGCTTTAGGGATCATGCATCAAAGAACCATTAAAGCTTCTCTCCCTAGGTAGGAGGTAGAGAAAAAGCACTGTCAACACATAGTACACAAACCCTCTGGAAATCTAAACTTCATGGCCTCCTTGGTGGCTTAGGGGTTAAATCTCAGCTCCTGGCCAGGGAGCTAACCCACATATGGAGCAGCAGACCTCATCTGTTTTACCTGCTGCTCTGCTTAGGAGTATATTTCAGTAGATCTGCCTGTCTGTTCTCCACTCTGATTCTAGTGAATCCTCTCATCCTCTACATCTCTGGCATACACCCTAGCTCTTCTATGCTAAATAAATAAGTAAATAAATAAAGAATGCAGTAAAAAAAATCTTCTAAACTTCAATCTTTGACTGAGAAATGAATAATTGTGAAAGGAGACGCCCCATTTTTTCAATTTCTACTTTTTATGGTATTCCATTTCACTATTAAATGAGGGAATAGTTGGTACTTTCTTAGAGCCTTAATAAAAACTGAGACAGAAAGAGTCCCCTTTTAACGTCCTGCTACAGATATATAGAAAACAATTGCATTTATTTATTAGTTGTCTCCATCTGTTAAATATTAAGTCCCTAAAGGACGGAGACCATGTTATATTTCCTTTTTTATATATATCTAATGTGTCCCTTTTTACGTATATCTAATGTTTACACAAGTAAAGTTTATTAAAAGAGTGAGTGTATGACTAAAAGTACTTTAGCAGTTGTAGTAATTTCAAATACATTGCATGGTATCAAAGTTAAAAACTATTGTTTCTGGTCCTCTTCTAGTAGGAATTATTAAATATGAAAATACTTATGACAAAATTAAAATTACTAACACTTTAATGTTACCATGCTAGATATTTTCCATTTCTACCAACATCTACTTCACCTGTTACGGATTATATCAGCAATGTCTAGTTACCTCCTGCTTCTGGTTGAGTTTAGCCAGTAGAGGTCACTAGCAGGAGATCAGAAGGCAGTAGGAAGTAGAGATCTGCAAATTACAGTCACTGCCTCCATGTTGGCCACAGGTAGGTGGTAGTGCAACATCCCTGCTGTTTCTGTGCCCATGTTTCTGATTATATTTTCTTTAGTTGCCCCTTTTGGGTGAGCCATCTGTGTTGGGACCCTAACTGATGCAATAATATTTTTTTGTTTTTATAGGAATCCTTTTTTTCTTTCTGTGAGAAATATCTGTTATCTTTTCTTGAAGTTGAATGTAACTTTATATTTCCAGGAACATTAAGATCAGGAGTTCTGAGGCAGCTGGAAAATAAACCCTAAGATAGAGGCTCTTCCCTGTTTGTTACCTGCTCAGATATATAAGAAAAAAAGTCAACATACAGTGGTTATAGATACATATTTTCCAGTTATAAAAGGAATACACATTATTTTTTCAAATGCAGACCAATATGAAAAATAATCCATAGTAAAGGAAGTCACTGTTGGGAATATAGTGATATTTTTCTACAATAATAACGTCTTATAAGAAGGGAGAAAAATTATCCTGATAATGTATTTTCTGGTATTTTAATACGTAATACACTGTCTTTGTGTGTGTATGCATGTTGTGAGTGTCACTTTATTCCTTAGAAAGAAATACTGGATTTCTGGCCTCCCTGGTGGCGCAGTGGGTTAAGCAATGCACTATGAAGCAGACCACAACCACTGCAGCACGAGTTCGATCCCTGATGCCGGCCAGGGGGGGACCCACATGGTG
>JAGFMF010011390.1:4081991-4093299 GCA_019455555.1 Galemys pyrenaicus
CTCTCTGTGGTGAATCCTCTCACCCCCCACACCTCTGGCCTGTACCCCAGTGCTTGTATGCATAAATAAATAAATCTTTAAAAAAAAAAAAAAAGAAAGAAATACTGGATTTCTGTAGATCCATTTGAATCTGACCCTGAGCCACTATTTTGCCATCCATCCAGGTGGGAAATTCAGTCTCACTTATTGCTTGAACATTTCCTCACCATCCAGGATTATATATGGTTTCTAGGTCTTTAATTATTGTGGAAAAGCTTGGAATTACCTCAAATTATTTGGTTATCTGTCCACATTGCTTTGCCAATAAGATTCCCTTTTGCCATCTTTCTTGCAGGACTGACTGATTTTCTTTTACTGTCCTTGAAGTTCAGAAATTTGGAATCAAGTGAGTGTATCTAACAACCGCTGCACCCAGGCATAGCCTTCCTCTTTGAGGTTTTGCCACAATCCTGGACTCTGTTACAGAGCAATATGGGTCTTAGCTGTTTACTTGAACTAGAGGCTTCAGACTTCTGAATCTTCAGGAACCTCTTTCACCTCACTCTCAAAGGCATTCCTTTTCTTTTTCCCCTTCTCATTTCGACAGACAAGGAGAGCCTGTGTTGTCTATAAGCGGTCTTTGCTTTTTGCCTTACAAAAATCTGAGGTCTAAATACCTGCTTGAATGGGAACAAGGAGCATGGGAATAGGAGAACACACAGAATTAATATCTCAACAAAATAAAGTTCTACACATTATTTTTTAGCCTACTTTTTAATTTAAACGTTTATACCACAAATATTTCTTCATGTCACATGTTTTCTGTATAATAGGAAGGTAACCCGATATATGAGTGTATCTGTTTATTTAACCCAATATGATAACCTTTGATAGCTTATTTTAAAGCTCACCTTATCTATATCTATTTTCTTTTTCTCTCTAGTTAGTCAGAAGCTGAAATTATATTCTGAAAATAGAATAGAACAAATTGGAAATAGTAGACATAATTTGGAAGAATAATACTTTAAGACTGTATCTGAACTATGTCAAATAATTTCTCTTCTTGGTGTATGACCAACAGAGAGGCCTGTACAAAAGCCACTGGCATACTTGAGTTGTTTGGAAATACTTTTTCCAGAAATTAAGCAATTATTACAGAATGTCATCTAGATAGTTGAGTAAGAATAAATGTTACATGTGCATGGGAAAAATTCAAGTTGGCTCTTATTCAAATTTATTCCTATTCTAAAAAATTCTGAAATAACTAGCAATGACCTCTTAATTAGAAAACTAGTGCTGCTTTTCTGGTCAATTCTTTCCACAAAATTTCTATATTGATCAATATTGCATTGCTAGTAAGAGTCAGGATATAACCATAGCCAAATCCACAAGTCATGACTGCAGGAGCCAAAAGCCATTAAAACCCCCAAGAGACCAAATGTTTCTTCTGTTGGTCCACAAATGGGGAGTTGATATAACTAAAGGGGCCAGCTAAACATCCTCAACTCACAGAGCCATCATTTGCATAGAGGGGAATGCTGAAAAGGACAGATTTTAGAATTATATATTTCTCATTCATTCAACAAATATTTGTTGATTACTTTACCGTACACCTTTATTACTAAGATGTTGAGACTGCCTGAGAAGAAGAGTGTTATGGGGTGAAATCAGAGAAGAAATACGATGGGAGTTGCAGATAGTATAGGACCTTTAGGTCATGGTAAGAACTTTGACTTTTGATGAGGTAGAAAGCTACCAGAGAATTTTGAAAAGAAAAATGTCATGATTGACATTTTAAAAGGATATATTCCAACCCTTGTGTAGAGAATAGACAATGGGCAGCCCAATAAATATAAGATCAAGGTTATGATAATAATCCAAGTCACAGATGACAACAGCTAGGACAAACATTGTAATGTTGAAGTGGAAGGAAGTAGTTGGAGTCTGAATATATTTTGAAAGCAGAGCCAACAGTTTTTGCTAATAGATTGGAAGTGGTATATAAGAAAAAGAAAGGCTTCAAAATGATGTTTTTGATGTTAACAAATGGAAGAATGGAGTACTAATGAACTAAGATAATGGAGAGATAGGGGAGCAGGTTTAGGAAGAAAGATAAAGTGGTTTATACATTTCAAATAGACATTCTAATGGAAATATGGAGTAGTTAACTGGCATTAAAATTGGAGTTCCATGGAGAGATCCAGTGGGGGTTTTCATGTAGAGAAGTTATTTAGAGCCATGAGACTGGAGTGAGAGTAAATAGATAATAAGTTCAAGGATTGAATACTGTATTATACAAATACTAAGAATTAGGTTTGTGTTTTGAATTTAGTTATTTATAAGCTCTGAGACATTCATTGACTTACTTAATCTCTAAACCTTTATTTTTCTGTTGTTGCCTAATCATGTAAAATAAAGATTAATATTGACTAATATCCTCTATGATTATTGTGGTGACTAAGTGAATTTGTCATTGAACATGCTTAGCATACTGCCTGGCACATGATAGTCTATAATTGTTAGATACTATTATTACTACTTTTAAAACTGGCATTTGTCTTCCAAAATGTTGCTGACTGCTGTAGTGATAATATACTCACATAATTAATATTGTTGCTATCTCTGTTTATCTAGATAAAAAGCAACAAACTAGAAGTGTATAGTAAACCACTCTCTCACATCGAATCTCTTAAACTACACTTTCACACAAAAGCTATTCCGACTGTTAACTTTTGAAATCCTCTTAAATATTTAATTTTGCTTTAATCTGTTTTAAATTTTTTTAGTTATTATTTAACTTCCAAGTCTATAATGCAAAACAAGAGTCTCTAAAGTTTTGACATATAATATGGCTGACTGCTACAAAAATAAAAACATGATTAGTAAAGTTTGTTTGAAGTAAGAACTCCCTTCTCTAACAAGTGTGAATAATCGTTTGATCTGGAAATTATTTTACTCTGTATAAAAATGCCTTTTAATTTTAAAAACAAATAACAACATCCTATTGTTTTCACATTTTAAAATATATCCTGATCTCATTTTTGTATAAATCCACCTGAGATTATTTAGGAAAACAACTACTGTGTTAAAGACAGGCATTTTGTTCTCTGAAGGACCAAAGCCACTATTTTGTAGTTTCAGAATTTCTTTTCCTTTGGCCTGTTGCTTAGGTGGCCAGGGTATCAATAGAAAAGCAAAAGGACAGAGACATCTTAGAACTAAGTCAAAATTTTAATTTGTTGTATTTCTTCTTTGCACATGACGCAAGAGAAAAATTTAATTATTGTCTACCAGTAGACTAATAATTGCTTTGATATTGGCTTTAATAAAAGGAACATACCCTTTAAAACCAATGTTTTCTAGAACTGAAGTCCAAAGTTAAGTGTGCAATTCCCTTCTTTGCTGCTAGGTGGCAATTAATACCTTGGAGAGAAAAAAAAAATCCTGTCTCCCTCCTCTATCTTTCCCCACCCAGAAAGATACGTGCATTTTCTCTTCCTTAAGGTAAGAATTCTCTTAAGGATAATATTCTCTTTCCTGCTTTGTTTTGTCCCAATGAATTTACATTCACCTTTTCCTTTAATTGTTAAGAGTAACACATACAAATCCAGACTGCTATAGCTAAGGAAGAATAGATCATATCTTTTAAAGAGGGTGTTTTCCAGAGTGTATGTTCTTAAGTGATACTGAATAGGAAGTCGCTATAATTTCCCTGCAGGGCTATTTTTTTTTTAATTTTACTAAAGAAAAATTTCCTGTGAAAGGAATTACAACTGGCCCTCATTAATGTTATGCCAAATGTAATATAACTCAATATGAAACAAAAATGGAGAAAGAAAATAATTTTTAAAGTCCTAAAAACAATTTCAGTGTGTTGAAATTCCTTTTTCAAATGAAGTATAGGAAACAGAATGAAATAATTCTTCATCAGAGTAACAGAGTGGCATAATAGAATTTTTTTTTCACTTTATTCAGATTTATCTACTAGAAAAATTATTTAAAGATTACACTTAGTTTCTGTGTACTTGCAAGTCTAGTGAATCTGTTCTACACCCTTTTTGAAATAGGTTAAATTGTGTACATTGCTTTTGACAGCTTTCTTACCAAAAGAATGATGGAGTATGTTTTATATAAAAATCCAAATATCAAGTCCCTGTTCAAAAAAGACTGTCAGTTTTGGTCTTAAACCAAAGATTCTCCTCAAACTGAACTTAATGAAGCCTAACACCAAAAAGAAAAGCTGCTTCTG
This sequence comes from Galemys pyrenaicus, assembly GCA_019455555.1. Taxonomy (NCBI): domain Eukaryota; kingdom Metazoa; phylum Chordata; class Mammalia; order Eulipotyphla; family Talpidae; genus Galemys; species Galemys pyrenaicus. The sequence continues at coordinate 4,086,220 of JAGFMF010011390.1, forward strand.
GCATTCTAGGTCTTCCCTGTATCCAGATGGCCGTCTGTAGCCTGGCCAGAACCAAACCCTTCCTGCTGCCTTTTCATGCTGGCCTTGGATGACAGCCCCAGGCTACACCAGCTCCCATACCCCTTTAACTCTTCAATACCTGATATTTTTAAGATGAGCTGGGACTTCCAATATGAATTTGGTTAAAAGGGTAAATCAAGTTTTAAGCTTGAAGCTTAGCTTCTGAAATATTTATCCATCTCACCTCTCCCCACCCCTCCCATAGGCTTCCTCCCAAAGTAGCTCAGTCAGCCAATTGGCATCAGAGGAGCACCGTTTGGAAGGGAGTGTGTGTGGGCAGCTTGCAGGTGAGGACAGTGCTGCCAAGACAGACCATGCGGTTTGTCCTGTGCCTACACCCAGTACCGGACTGTGCCTCTCCAGAGCATTTGTGGACACACAGTAGTTCTGCTGTTCAGGGTGTGGGTAATTCAAAAAGTGTTTTTTAAAATAACTCGTTGACAAGACTTATGTTCAGTAAACAAGGATGCATAATGGGAAATATAAAATAACCATGCGTGGATTTAAGTGAGAACGTCTCTCAAGTAGTTGTGCCAGATTTGAAAAGCACTCTTGGAAATCTTACTAGTGGTAGTTACTGTTTTCAGAGGTGGTTTGTATGTGGGAATTTCACTAGAAATTCACTACACAAAGCAAATTCTATATCTGAAGGCAAAGTGGTTTTGCTTTTCTCCACAGTGAGATGTTAATAACTGACTTGTAAGATTGCTTCTCAGTTGGCCAGAATACATATTTTCAGATGTAAGTCTGTGATTCTGTCACTTTCCTTTTTGTTTTTGAATCTCATTTCTTAGTTCTCTGGTTGCTATTTATTATTATTATTATTATTCTTGTTGCCAAGCTATTCCACTTCCCATAGAGTTGATTAGAGACCTGAGAACTGCAGGCCAAGATAAAATCCTGGTTTCCAAATCATACTACATGAACGAAGGAAAAAAATGGCAAAAATACTAGCATTTTAAAGAATTCTTAAAAAAAAAACAAAAACAAAATGAAGAAACCTTAAACTATAGAGAATGGACTTTAAAAATAGGAACCCATAAGCGGATCAAAAGCCATGTAACACTGAAATGAAAAGAAAGTATATAAAAGAGATTGTAAACATAGATCTGATATATCTGTTGATTTTCAGTATTTAGGCTGAAGTGCTTGGTGGCTATTCGCAATAGAACCTCTCTTAACTAACATAAAAAGGCACTCTGGCATCGGCTTCCCATTTGTGGCTTCAGAACTGAAACACTTCCCTTGACCCTCTCTACCAGCCTAGCTCTGTTCTGATTTTCACTCCCTGGTTTCAACTTCAGCACTTACTTCTTACATTTGCTTGGCCCACAAATGCACAAAGTTCTATTTTATGGATGACCTTGTCTCCTTGCAACTAACACAATGAAAATTGGGGCTGTGCTGGATATCTCAGGCCACCTTTGGTAACATTTTTCCAAGATGGACCCAGTCTTCAGGATTTTCCTTTCCAAACATCTAAGAAATACTAGTCCTTTTCAAGAGATAATGAATCAGGTATGCTTCAGTCTCTAAACTGGGATCATCTAAATAGCAGAAAGAGCAAAAAAACACATTTCTTTACACAAACATCTGTTTTTCAGTTTTATACATTACCTATGCATAACTTACCAATATTATCTTACTGATAACTGATGGATTGCAATTGGACTTTCACAGAACAGTAAAGTACTACTCCCACTTGAAAGTAACTGAGAAAAAAATATGAAAACAAAAAAGGAACTAACATGAAGTTAGAGTCCACTTTTCCTCTTTGAATATCTGAAAAAAAATACTCACTGAGGAAGATTATTTTAAAATAAGTCATCTAATGTTGGCTTAATGCTCATTTAAAAATGTGTTTTATTTTACTTCCCCTTTCATTTTGAGAGGAGAGGCAAAAACTTGGAAGTACCAGCCACTCTAATCTAAAAAGAAACTTGCTGGCTTGAGAAATACTAGAAATTTATGAAAAGCAATACTTTTCCCCCTAATTAAAGTGTTGTATTTTCCTCTACCTTCCCCATTACCAAGAGAATACATAAATGTGTGTGTGTGTGTGTGTTTTACATACACGCACAAGTGTATGTAAAAGGCACCCTTACATAAAACCCTTAGGCAGATTTCACAACTTTTGTCTATAAGTCTTTATTTAGTTTCAGTCTTTCCAGATAAGCTTGTATGTGTCTGATCTGGCAAATGCCAGGTCGGTCCTTCTGTCATCTCTCCCTTGATCCCCTGCTGAAAGCTGGTTCAGTCTGTCACCTATTAGCGAAACTACACCCATTTATACAGAGCATTTTTATCTTTTTGCAGGGTCATACAGTACTATGGGGGGACGTCACTTAGGCCAGGAAGGAGATAGAGATTGGCAGCTGTTCTGTTTAGCTGCTCAAGGGAAGTTCAGCTTCCTTGTCCCTTCACAGTCTGTCTCTTCTGTGCTGACCATTGACTGACAGGATTCTCCTGCTCGGAACCTGCTTCTTTGCCCACACTCCTCTTCTTCCCCACATTGTCTGTGCTTCTTGGAAGAGGGGAAAACCTGAGGAAAAGATGCTGTTGAGGGAAAAAGTAGAAAAGTATAGGTTCCTGACTTTGGAATCTATAAGGATCCTCCCTTCACCCTTTGATTAAGGGAGTGATAGTTAACTTTTAAAGGATGTCAATATACTGCATGCAGAATTTGTGTAGCTTGGAGAGTTTAGATGTTCTGTGCATCAGGGTAGCTTATACACTATAGGAGAATATGCTACCCCCTCTGTACTATCCATGATTGTTTTTAAACTCCCTACTTAATGGAAATTATACAAATATTTTGCTTCCATTTTATTGTTGTTATTGTCAGTAAGTAGCTCCACCATGTAGGAAGTGATTCTCAGAAAAATTACTGTACATGCACACACTGATCAAGTAGCTTATAGAGTCTAAGGAAGCCTTTTAAAATGCAAAATATTTTTTGATCATCTAATTGATTTTGCGAGACAATTAAAAAATATTTTTGATCATCTAATTGATTTTTGAGAGACAATTAAAATATTTTAAAAATCCACCATACCATGTTTAAAATGTAAGAAAAAGGTAGACAATAGGAGGTAATGACGGTTAAATTGTAAAACTACCATTTGCAGTTGTAAAAGTAAAGATCTGATTGTATTTTCCTGATTTTCTTTCCCCTTTGACGACTTCAATGATGGTGGCTGAGTTGCATATGTGGCATCTGCTAACTTTGTACAATGCTCTCTCTCATTTGGGTGTAACCCTTTCATCTATCCCACCTTTTTACCTTCCAAAAGCTAGCACTCAACTGAAACCAGAAAAACTTTTCTAGTTCGTTGGCTACTTATTGAAGGCATTTGACTGCTTTCGATAGAAAACATTTCCTTCTCCCATTGTGTCACCTCTACCTCCTAAAACACTTCACAAAGGTCTGACTGAGCCCTCCTGGAATTGCCAGGTATGGTTCCTTAAATAAACAGAAGAGGCTACTGTCACAGACATGATATATTTTAAGAGTCATTCTCTCTACTATCCATGCCTTACCCATGGCAGGGGAGGAACTGACACCCAGAGAAAGATATAATCTAATTTCTATGGTAAGGATTCCTCACTTTTTCTGTACCATGGACCACTATAGCAGTCTGGGGAAGCTTATGGATTTTCTCTCAAAATAATATTCTTAAGAACACAAAACAAAATATGAAAAATTGGGACCCTTCATTATATCATATATAAAATTAACTATAAATGGATTAAAGACCTAAATATAAGAAGAGCTAAAGCCTTCCAATTTTTAGAAGAAAATGTAACAAAAAATCTTTATGACTATAGATTAGGTAATGGTGGTTTCTTTTGTCTTTTTAAAAATAGCTGTATTGAAATACCAATATTATTGATATTTCATTGTCTGACAATTCCACTATAAAATCTGTCCATTTGAAATATGTTATATATAAGATATGTTATATATTATATAAATATATATTCATATACACATATATACAATATTCATATACATATATACATATACAATTTAGTGGCTTTTAGTATATTTATAGAATTGTACCACGATTAATCACAATGATCTAATTTTATTTTATTTTTTTTTTTAAAGATTTATTTATGCGTACAAGCACTGGGGTACAGGCCAGAGGTGTGGGGGGGTGGGTGAGAGGATTCACCATAGAGAGCAGGGAGCAGAACAGGCAGATCAACCGAAGTACACTGCTGAGGGGAGCAGCGGGCACAGCAGGAGATGTCTGCCGCGCCATGTGGGTCCCCTCCCTGGCCGGCAGCAGGGATCGAACTCTTGCTCAGTGGCTGTGATTTGCTTCATAGTGCATTGCTTAACCCACTGCGCCACCAGGGAGGCCCCAATGATCTAATTTTAGAACCTGAGTTATTTGTTATTGTACACCAAGGAGGATATATTGATTCATGTACAGAGATGATCATATAATAACACCAAGATCTAGAATTTTGTCAGCTGTCCTGCCAGTTTGGCAAAAAAAAAAATCTTTATTGAGATTAATTCACATATTATTCATTCATTAAAGTATACAATACTATTAGTTTTTGACATTTTCAGATTTGTGCAACCATCACTTAGGCAATATTTTCTTAGATAGGTCCCCAAAAACACAAACAACAAAGAAAAAAAATAATATCAAAATTGAAAACTTCTTTCTTATGATATTACGTAAGTAATATCATAAACAATGAAATGATAACCCACAAAATGGGAAAAAGTACTTGCAAATCATATACCTGAAATAGGACTTGTCTTCAGCATATATAAAGAACCCTTGTAAATTATTTTTAAAAAATCAAATGACCCAACTAAAGCACAGGCAAAGAATTTGAACTTATATTTCTCCCCAAAATATACAAATATCCTATAACTCAACATCATTAGCCATTAGGGGAAAGCAAATTAAAACCACAATGAAATACCACTTCATACCCACTAGGATGGCTATCATCAAAAAGACACAGTAGTAAGAGTCGGAGAGGATGTTGAAACATTGGGCCCCTCAAACACCACTGGTGGTGTCATAAAATGATTTTGGAAAACAGTCTGCAGGTTCTTCACAGGTTGAACATATGACCCTGCAATTCTATTTGTAGGTATAAACCCATTAAAAATGAAAACATAAAAACTTGTGAATGTTCGTAATAGCATTATTCACTACAGATAAGTACAAACAACCTAAAGGTTCATCAGTATAAATAAACAAAATGTGGGGGCTCAAAACAAATTCATTCCATATTGCTATGGGTTCTTCTAGGCTGGCAAATAAAAAGCAGACAGATTGGAAAGAGAAAAAAATTGAAAAGCATAATAACATTTATACTTCCTGTATCATGGGAGAGAACAACCACAGCTGAGTAACTCACTCACATGGCTTCAGAATCTTCTTAAGTAGCTTAGGTAAGACTAGGGAGATTAGGGGAAGAACGGAAAAGTTTAGTTAGGTAGTTTACCAAGGAAGGCAAAGTAGACAAAAGTATGCAGATTAAGTTCTGCCTACTCCATTAAAAAGTGATAAGGAAGTAAGTCTTCTTGGAAGAAGCCCAAGCAGAAGAAATTTACATATAAGAATCTTTTTCCTTTTTTAAAAAAAAATATTTATTTATTTACACATACAAGAACTGGGGTACAGGCCAGAGGTGTGGGTGGTGAGAGGATTCACCAGAGACAGAGTGAGGAACAGAACAGGCAGACTGAAATACACTGCTGAGGGGAGCAGTGGCTGAGTCAGGAGAGATCTGCTGCACCATGTAGGTCACCTCCCTGGTGGGAGATTGAACTCCCTCTGCAGTGGCTGAGGATGCGTCATAGTGCGGTGCTTAACCCCTTGTGCCACCAGGGAGGCTCATAAGTATCTTTTTCAAAAACAACCTCCATCTAGCCTTCTGAGTCCCTCCCATTTAATTATCCTTTTGCCAAAAGGAATTTTCATGTGGCAGATTTTTCACCTTTACCTGTGGTTTAGCCAAACAATTGAATAGTATTTTTGGATGAAAAGAAGTCCTGTTACATGATACAACTTCTATGAACCTCAAAAACTTCATGCTAAGTGAAGAAAACCAGTTCTAAAGGACCACATAGGATTCTGTTTATATGAATGGTTCAGAATAGGCGAATCAAGAAAGATGGAAAGTCCATTAGTGGTTGTCTAGGACTGGTCAGTGGAGGGGACGAGAATGGGGCATGGATGCTGAGTAATGAGTTTCTTTCTATGGTAATGAAAATGTTCTAAACTTATAGTGTATGGTACAAAATTTTGTGACTAACATAGTAGAGCCATTGTATTACACACTTTAAATGGGTGAGCATTATTTATTTTTTGAAGGGTTTCTTTTTCTTTGTTTACTATTTCTGAAAAGAATGCATATACAAAGAAATGAGACACCAGAAAGCATCTGTTGAACAGGAGTGCATCTATAAGAATTAGGATTTGGGGAAAGTGGATGAGATTACCTAAACATTTTTAAAAGTGGGGAAATTGTAGCCAAAATGAGGTGATTAAATCCCTATTATACTTATGAAGAGCCTTTATAAAACTCCTTCCATGGTTTTTATTAAAGAACCTCATTTGACTACTCTAGGGTTCTCCTATGCAAAACAAAAATAAGGGGATTTCTCTGTTTCATTCCATGTTAAATGTTCTCCCACCCCACCCTATCCCCAGCTTCTGAATGAAGTGTCCTCCATCCTCATAGCTTGAAAGAGAATGTGAACCATTCCATAGACATCTGTCTTGTAGCACCATCCCTAGTGTTTCCTCTATGTGCCAGGTCTTCAGCTATGTTCTGGGAATATCATATCAAACTAGCATGTTATATATGCTAGTTTGCAAATTAGCATATATCAAATAGCATATTAAGCTGCATATCTATGCTAAGCATATAAGACAATGACTATGGGCCTCCCCGGTGGCGCAGTGGGTTAAGCAACACACTATGAAGCAAACCGCAGCCACTGCAGCACGAGTTCGATCCCTGCTGCCGGCCAGGGAG
>JAGFMF010011390.1:4093436-4134769 GCA_019455555.1 Galemys pyrenaicus
TGCTCCCGCTCTCTGTGGTGAATCCTCTCACCCCCCACACCTCTGGCCTGTACCCCAGTGCTTGTACGCATAAATAAATAAATCTTTTAAAAAAAAAATAAGACAATGACTAGCAGGGAAAATGTTCTTTTGCTTTGTTTTTTACTTATGCACTCAATCCATTTGATACACTTCAAAAGGTGCAATGCTTTTTATTTATCAGTGAAAGAAGTTAGAAATTACTTTTAAAAAAAATCTCCTTGAAAGTCATAGTCACATGTATGGTACGTCCTGACCATACATGGCAAGACAGGTTCCATCTACTTTCAGGAGTTTCATCAAATATGGGACTTACTCAAGGGTGGAGAAAAAAGGCAACTTTCAAAAAGAAGTACATTATTAAATGAGGCATTTTACTCTACTCTTTCCTAAAAGCTTCAGGTGCAAAACATGCTTTGTAGACTAGATCATGTGGAATCAACCCATCCCTTTCTCCTTACAGGCTATCCCATAGTTAATGAATTTAAAAAACATGACTAAATAAAAGCGACACCCACAACACTCCCTTCCCCATCTCTAGGGAGAAAACTAGATAGCCCAGATTACTCTCAAGAGCAGAACCTAGGAGCAGCTTCAACAATCCGAATTAGCCTGTTAGAGTCATCAAAAGCAGGCCTTGCTTTTGAAAACAACAAAAACTTTCTTTAAAAACAAAAAATGAGTACTGATTCCTTTTCTGAAAATACACAATTACTAAAATTTACTAGGATTGAGAAGGAGTGGAGGCCATACTTATGGGCCTTTTACACGCAAATGCGTGTGGGTAGGTGGGAGACCTTTATCATTATTGCAAAACTGAATTTTAATTTTTAATCTTTAGTTTGATTTAAACGTTGCTTTCAGCATGATGCCAATACCAGCTGGGAAGAGATGGCTCTAGAAAGGTTTTCATAGAAGCACATGCTGCTCTTCTTCTACTCTAGAGCCAGTATTACTTCATCAAATACATCTTTGTAGTTTTCTGTGTGAGTGCAGAACACTCCACATCCTTGACAGCCTTCAGGTCACAGACCAGCTTTTCAGCAGTCTCCGGAGTGATAGGCTTCCGTTCTTGGCAGGTTTCTCAATAGAAGTGGGGTCATCTCTGAGATCAATTTGGGTACTTACCCAGCAAGAAAAGAATCTTTGAAGGGTAGTGAGTTATCTCAAGCGCTCACTTGTCTTTCACATTTTCAAATGAGGAGAGAGAGACCATTGAAACACACTAGAAATACACTTGACGGTGAAAAACTGTGGTCGTAATCTGTCATAATCTTGCCCTGCAGTATCTGGTCCAGAGTAAGTGGCTCTCTACCAGTCTTAACTGTGACTGCATTGTTGTCAAAAACAGTTGGTACATACTCAGATGGAAATTGTTTGTTGGGTAGGATATCAGGAGACATGTTTTATCAAGAGCACCATCACCCACAAGAATGTGCTTAATAGTCAGCATTGCTGAGACAGTTTTGTATCCATCTTAAATATAATGCAAAATCAATGATAACATTACCTTCTATGTTGGGGTATTTTTTGACTGAGTTTTATTATTTATGAGTTATATTTTAATATAGATGTTTAAAACACCTAAGAATTAAAAGAATATCAATTATATTAAATGCAGTTGTCAGAATATAAAGAACAAACATGATATAGTAATATATTATGTACTTTATACAAGCAAATCTGTTAACTGCCATAATCTTGAAGTGGTGATGACTGGGGATAGTATTTTGAGATATCAGCAACAAATGTAAAAATAATAAGGGCCTCCCTTGTGATGCAAGGGGTTAAAGTCTCAGCAATATCAAGCTGTCGCCAGCCACTGCAGCATGAGTTCCATCCCCGGCCAAGGAGCTAACCCACATATCACAGCAGACCTCTCCTGTCTTGCCCATTTGCTCCCCTCAGCACTATATTTCAGTAGATCTGCCTGGTCTGCTCCCCACTCTGTCTCTGATGAATCTTCTTACACACTCCCCCTACCCCATACCTCTGGCCTATACCCCAATTCTTCTGTGCATAAATAAATAAAAATAAATCTTTAAAAAAACCCAATAAGAAAACCTTTGATTACTCTAGGTTAAAGTGTTAAGTACTGCTAATACTGTGTAGTTTACTTGTCTACATTAATAATTGAAGGTCTGTACAACCAATTTAAGCCTACAGATGGGAAGAGATAAAAGATAGGAGAGAAATGCAGAAGATCCTGAAAGTAATACTAAATTTCAATTAGAGGTCACTGAAATTTATGCTGTAATGTATTTTCCCTTTCAAATTCCTGAACACACTGAATTTTGTCTATAGAGGGGAGGTTTGTCCATCTGGGGGACTTAGAGAGCTAATTTACAATCCATGTCTCCTAATTCCCTTTAGTTCTCTATTTAGTTCTTCTTTTTTTCCTCTTTTAATAAAGATGATCAGGTGGAAAGAATGAGTTTTATTTAAACTGCAAGATTGAATCAGTTTGGAGAGAAATATTATTATGTGGGAGTTTCTAAAGAAAAAAGGATTTTGACTATTACCCTCCCCTTCCTACTCTGTCCCTGCCCCACCCCAATGGCCCACCTCCCATACAACCCACACACATCTCCATCACAAATAATGTTACAGTGCTTCTCCCTTTCAGTAGAAGACATGATTTAGAGAAATAGTTGTTGTTTGGAGCTGTGGTAGAAATGTAGATTTTGAAATTTTCTCAAAGGGAATATCTTCAATAATTTGCAAAGATAGAAACATTTGGAAACAGGATGGGACAACTGAGTTGAAACCAGTGATTATGGATTTTGCAAAAATTTAGTCACTTTTTCTAATTCAGATGGGAGCTTACCAGGACATGTCATCTTTAAAGACCTTTGCTGATACACATGTAGTCACTAAAAAGAGGAAAAGAGAGACAATCAGTTGTTTGCCTCCATTATCTTCAATGATGATTACAATAGGTACTGACACATAGAGTAAATTATTTTTAAGAAATGAGAATGGTATGTATGGCATTCCTGCCACTGTTGGAAAGCTGAGACAAGGAGGTTTCTGAACTTTGCCTTATTTCTAGATCAGTTCCATACTATAATGAAGTACTGCCTGATAGTAGAACATGGGTGATGGTTTGGGTTGGGTACTGAGACTAGTGGCTACTTCAGTAGTGGAATTTAAAAGGTTGGACAAACCATAATCACATTTTCTGAATTAAAGAAAGAAGATATGTTTGACCATGGGGTTTTATAGTTATTTCTGTCAATAAAACAATACAAATTTAGTATATTTTGTATACCAAAACACTAAAATCAAAAAGGACAGAATATTTAAAATTGACACTACCAGGAAAACCCAGGTTAAAAACTGATTACCATACTTACAGATTTTAGGCCATCTTATGGATGTCCCAGATCAAGAGAATTAGGAATGCAGTAAAAATGGATAGGAACTGGGGAAGGACCAGAGCAAGACCATCAGTCAGGATTTCAATCAAAGCAGGGTCATGAGCTCAGAACCCAGCAACTGAGGATCAGAACTTCAGGTACACAATCAGAGCAAAGGTCAGAGAAAGACACTAATCAGAAATCAATAGAAGAGAGGCTACCAGATGAGCTCAAAGACCTGGGGGATGAAGGTAGGTAGCCAAACACCCAGGGCTATGCTTCTGAAATGAAAGCTCCCTAGGACTGATGGAGAGGTCAGGCAGGCAAAGCAGCGGACATGAGGTCAGTAATGGAGCTGTGGAACAGTTTCTGCCTTGAATGAACAGATTTGCTGATTCTGATTGGGACAGAACTAAACCCCTGCATGGCCCACCTGAACGTGCAAGTGGGAGAAGAGGCGAGATGGGGCAGAGGTTGGGGAGTGGAGGAGGAAATGTGGGTTGAGTATCAGCTGCTTCTGGTGAGCAAGATCCTGACAAATTATATATATATGTATGTATTTATCTATAGTTATATAAAGATAATATTAATAGCAACAATATCAATAAAAGTTAATGATTTTACAGTTCTTACTATTGTTAGCACTTTAAATGTTAACTTTTAAATCTTTAGATCGTGGCTATTAAGTGTTACTATTAATATGTTCATTGTGCAAAAGAGAAACTGAGGCATAGAAAAATTAAGTGATTTGCCTGAAGTCATGAAATTAGTGAGCATTAGAGGTAAGCACTGGCTTCAGTCTTCCTTACTACTCCATAGGCCTCTCAGTGTTTGTGTGTGTGCATGTGTATGTCTAAATATTGTGTGTGTTTATATACACAGATGCAGTTTATATCTACAGATGCAGTGGTGTGCTAGTGCTTGTTTGTATGGGTTCACAAGAGCCAAGTGCTCATATCTCTTCCTAATTCCACATTAAGTGGCATCATATTGGTAGCTTGACATTTGGCCAAGGTGGAAGTATTTATAGCATGGAAATTAGCAAAGGCTATAAATTAGAATTTAATTACTTGAAGGGCTGGCTTATCAACACATTTGCATAGATACATGTATTAATATGGCATATGCAACCAAAAGATAAATGCACATTATAAGCAAAAAATATATTTAAAATGCCCAAATATAGGACAAAGTTTAAGAATACCGAGTATGATAGTGTAACAACTTATTTTAATTCCCCTGATGCCCAGCCTATACTAGTTAAAAGAACAAGATACTTTAGAAGACACTTGCTATAAAAATATTAAATTTCAGTACTGAAAAAAAAAATCTTAATACTTCTCTGTGGACCCTACATAATAGATCTCTGTCAGTCCTAGATCTGGGTGTTGCTAAAAGAAAAATAGTGGGGCCTCCCTGGTGGCGCAGTGGGTTAAGCAACGCACTATGAAGCAGACCTCAGCCACTGCAGCACGAGTTTGATCCCTGCTGCCGGCCAGGGAGGGGACCCACATGGTGCAGCAGACCTCTCCTGCTGTGCCCGCTACTCCCCTCAGCAGTGTACTTCTATTGATCTGCCTGTCTGCTCCCTGCTCTGTCTGTGGTGAATCCTCTCACCCCCCACACCTCTGACCTGTACCCCAGTGCTTGTATGCATAAATAAATAAATCTTTAAAAACAAACAAAAAAATATATATATATATAAAAAAGAAAAATAGTGATTAAAAAACAACCCTGAGGGCCTCCGTGGTGGCGCAGTGGGTTAAGCAATGCACTATGAAACAAACTGCAGCCACTGCAGCAGGAGTTTGATCCCTGCTGCTCGCCAGGGAGGGGACCCACATGGCTCAGCAGACCTTTCCTGCCTCGCCCGCTGCTGCCCTTGGCAGTGTGTTTCGGTCAGTCTGCCTGTTCTGTTCCCCGCTCTGTCTGGTGAATCCTCTCACCTCCCGTGACCCTGGCCTGTACCCCAGCTCTTGTATGCATAAATAAATAAATCTTTAAAAAAACACAAAAAAAAACAACCCTGACATATACTGTCATTGTTTATTTTTCAGCTAGACTCATAATGGTCGTAATAAAAAAGACACATTGCAATGCCTATTTATGACCTTTGAGGAAATGTGCCTATTGGTTGTTGTGAACTTTAATGTGAAACTCATTGCCTGGGATCTGCACAACTTTGTTATTTAACTTAATAAAATCCTCCGGATGTGGATTAACTTCTTTTGCTTATTATTTATTATTGTTTTTTCCTCTATGAAATGGGAATTGTAAGCATTTTGGTAAGTGAGATGAAAGATCTCTAAATTTCACTCTGGCCTCTCAGAGGGAACCCCATTATGTGCAGTAATCTGATTTTATCTGATTTCCCTACAGTAATCTGATTCCCAGTAATCTGATTTCCCTACAGTGAAAACCAAAATAAAAGAGATAGTCTTGCTGTCTCGTACAATGTGACACTAGTGGGCTGCTCTCCCTGTGTCCTTGGGTCCTCCTGGCCGAGGGAGTGTCACAGAGTGTGTGGAGGTGGGCACGCTGGGCAGAGACATGAGGACACGAACAGATTCTCTACTGATGCTCCAAGTGCAACAGGGTGGAGTCCAGTAGGTAACAATATTACATGGGACTGGATCCTTTTTGGTCTTAGTAAAACAAAACTTGTTAACTCTTCTCAGCCTCATCTTCTCCTAATGCCTGGTGTTCTGTAGTAAACAAAACTGTTTCTTGGGTGGACTGGTTATCTGAACAGATTCTGAGCAGTCATTACTTGTAATCATGCTGAGAGGCAATGGAGACCGTATGACTGCCCTCTGGGGCTATGACTGCATCTCAAAAGACAGAGCTGAACACAACTGGCATATTATTATTATTATTTCAAGTTTACATAAATAAAAAAGGGTCATTGTGCATGAGTTGGAGGAAAGCAAAGCTCAAAGTAAATATATTCATGTATTTCATAAACATTCATGTGTTTCATAAATAGTCAAGGAATCAAATCAAAATAAAACAGCACAACTTGATAGAGACATTATGCTAACTTTTACCCTCAAACCAGTTGAAGTGAAATTAAAAAAAAAAAACAAACAAACTTCATTTTCTCATATACTGACTTTGGAGTCCTAAAATTATACTGGAATTTCTTCAGGAGTCCTGACATGCTACAGCCTATCCATTTATCTTGATGGATAAAACTATTACAAAATCACTCATGAGATAAGTTGGCTGGCATTTTTTTCTGGCTGTATTGAACATAATGAATTGATTAAGATTGGGAAGACCTTATTAGTAATGACGAATACCCTGATTGTGCCATTTTGCTAAAACTAGAAAAGAAAAATAATATTGAAAGAGAAATAAGACTAACAAGACATACTAGAGCATATAAAAAAACTAAACAGAGCTTGAGGGAACAGACTTAGTCTGTTTTATTGTTGCTGAGGTGACTAATGTAACTTGTTAACTTTTATATCGGAAAAATGACTTTGAATTTATTATTACTGCTATTATTATAGTCCCCCATAAAATAAAAATAGCATAAAATTCTTGATGTCCACATAAGTACATACAAAACCATAACGATTGCTTTTAAGTATTTTGCAAATTCTGAGTACAGCTCTTTATTTAGAATGTCCATTGTTTCCCTGCAAATCATGAGAGGAAATATGGGCTTGTCTGGCCTCTGCTAAAGTGTTGTCTGAAGTTAGATATCTTAGTATGGCACACATACAATTATCCTAAAAATATACTTCTACCCATCAAAACAGGAATACGTAACAACTTTTATAGTGAGACCACTTAATACTTAATTGTGTGTATTCAACATTTAAAATTCTTACCTCAATGACATTATTACTGGATAATTTCCATTCAGATTTCACCCATCATGCATGTTACATTTAATAGTTAACCTTTTTGAACACTTACAATGACACAGTTTTAAAATGTGTAATTAAGAATTATTTACAATAATTCTTTTTTTTTTAAAAGGTTTATTTATTTATGCATACAAGAGGTGGGTTACAGGCCAGAGTCACAGGAGGTGAGAGGATTCACCAGAGACAGTAGGGAGCAGAACAGGCAGATGGACTGAAATACACTGTTGAGGGGAGCAGCGGGCGAAGCAGGAGAGGTCTGCCGTGCCATGTGGGTCCCCTCCCTGGCCCAGGATCAAACTCACACTGCTGTGCTGCAGATGCTTCACAGTGCAGTGCTCAACCCACTGTGCCACCAGGGAGGCCCTATTTACAATAATTCTTTTGGGTGCTTCTGTTGTTTAGAATTCTACACTGAAGAGCTTCTAATATAATATGTTTTATATATACCATTATCAGGATATGGTGGGTATAGGAAGGCTAAACCAAGAACAAAGAAATTACATGTGGTGCTTTGAGACATCAGAATGACAGTCACTATTTAACTGATTGCAACAGATTTATGCGAAATCATCCTGAAGAGTCAAGAATCTTAGGTTAGCAGAACTGACCTGTTATTTGATGGACGAAGTGGTGAGTTGTGGAAGCTTAGGAAAAGAACAGTCTCTAGGACAAATGGTGGTGGTGTTCATCCAAGTGCTCTCCAGGGAAATAAACCCAGCCAAATGCCTGTGAATATTGCAATTCTACACGCAAGGACATTCTCAAAGTGAACGTACAACTAGGGAACTATTGCCAGTGAACTTACAGTGTTTCTAGGGTCCTTATAGTGAGTCCCTGATGTTGGATTGATACATCAAGTTACAATAGCCTGACTGCCTTAAATGTTGACTTATTTTAATCATATTTAATGATTCCAGGCTCACCAAGAAACCATGTAATTAGGATCACAAATATCTGCTTCAAAGAGGGGGTATGACATGTTGCTGTGATATTCATTTGGCTTATTGCAAATGAATAAACTAACTTTTGGTTTGATGTAACTTTGGCAGAACTATTTGTTAAAATAATTTTATTCTCTATTTCCTATATTTTCCTCTTCCCCATATTTCAGAAGGCAATGAGGCTTTGTAATTTCTTATCTCCTGGATTTTGACAGTACAAAAAGGAGCTTCAAGTTAGGGCCTTCCCAGTGGCGCAAGGGGTTGAGTGCCGCACTGTGGGACTTCTGCAGCCACTGCCATGTGAGTTTGATTCCCGGCCAGGAGGAGACCCACATGACGCAGCAGACTTCTCTTGTCTCTCCCGCTGCTCTCCTCGGCAGTGTATTTCAGTCGATCTGCCTGTTCTGCTCCTCGCTCTGTCTCTGGTGAATCCTCTTACCCCCTGCCTCAGGCTGTGCCCCAGCTCTTGTATAAAAAAAAAGTCAAGTTAGTGGTTTTTTCTTATCTTCTAGATAAGGTAAAACTGGTCAGACATTACTGGGTGTCCTAGAGAGAAAGGGTCTTAGAGACTTAAGAGACTTCTGAAGGAGTTTCCCAGAGGTTGGGGAAAGGAAGATGTCAAAAGTCTGAGAAGGTGCAAGACCTCAGAGAGAAAAAGGTTTGCATAAGGGAGGCTGAATCCCGGGCACTGAAAGTTTCCAACCATCACAATTTTAGTATATGTGCTGCGGAAGCGAGCACTCCAGCCATCACAAAAGCCAAGGTCACCGTTCATGGGACTGCCCTTCAGACTACAACAGTGGTAATTAGTCAACATTCAGACCAGGAGTGCCTTTGCAAATACTTACTTAAACTGAATTTCTTTCAGCCTGCAGGATGGTGTGCATATGCGTGTGTGTGTGTGTGTGTGTGTGTGTACTTAGAGTCGATTTAAAGAATGGAGAGAGAGGGCCTCCCTGGTGGCCTACTGGTAATGTCTTAGCGTTATCACCACTACACAGAGTCTGATCCCCAGCCAGGGAGCTGGCCCACATGGCACAGCAGACCTCTCCTTTCTTGTCCCTTGCTTCCCTTAGTAGTATGTTATAGTAAATCCACCTGTTCTGCTCTCCACTCTCTCTCTGTAGTCTTACCCACTACACCTCTGGCTGCACCCCAGTTCTTCTACATAAAAATTAAGAAAAAAAAAAAAGAACAGAAAGAAATACGTTTTCTTATGCATCTGAGAGTGGTTGAGATTGTTCTGCATAGCACATCAGTGTCATGAGCTCAGTTATTGTGAATCCATGCTCAGTATGCCAGAGAATCAAGTTTTTGAATTGAAAGGCTGAGGATCAGCCCCTGATCTATGGTAATAAGTGTTATTCTGTAAGTCCTCTTAGAAATATGCTTCTTGCATTATTTCTTGGACACCTCCCTGAGCATTCCCTCTCCACACATACAACCCTGTTTGATTTGACCAAGAACACAAGTGAATTTCTATGATTTCTACCAACCCTTCAAATGTTTAAATGATCACTTCATACCATCTGTAAAAGAGTTTACTAAATATAAGTCAGTCAGAAAAATCATTTTGCATTAGGGTTTATAAACCTGTCTTCCAGTCTTCTGAAACTTTTGGGAATGAGGCTGAAGACTGGAGTTGGCAGGAGCTCATCATTTAGAATGGGGACTTCCCTCTAATCCCCTAGTCATCAGCTGTGTCTGGTTCACCAAACCCAGAGCCTCTGACTCAGCCTTTTAAGAGAATGAACCTCCTCTTGACTTCTAGTGTGGTGAAAGTTAGCCATTGGCTGTGCTAAATGGGGGGAGGGAATAGAAATTGAGATCTAACTAAAGACTTTATAATAATAAAGTTTATATTATTATAATACTTACAATAAAGTAATATGAAGACTTTCAGCAATCTTTTCTTTTTTAAAAAAGATAAGATTTATTTATGCATACAAGAGCTGGGGTGTAGGCGAGAGGTGAAGGGTGGGTTGAGAGGATTTACCAGTGACACAGTGGGGAGCACAACAGGCAGATTGACTGAAATACACTGCTGAGGGAAGCAGTAGGTGAGACATCTGCTGCATCATGTGGGTCAGCTCCTTGGCTGGGAATCGAATTCATGCTACAGATAGCTTCATAGTGCTGTGACTTAGCCCCTTGCAGACCCCTTAGGCAATCTTTTCTTTCCAAGTACACCCCATACTACCACTGTAGAGGCACCTGGTCCACATGCTAGCCATCATGCTTAATGCCTCTGCAGTGAACAGATTTTCATCTCCTCACAGAATTGCCTTTTCTGAACTCTGCATTGGCACTTTGCCATTGACCTACGTTGAAAGACATAATAAGGAACAGCTCTACAAGGCTTACTATTGCATTTACTGTAGTCAAGCTGATGAGGATGTGGTTCATTACATCATGCATACCTCCTAAAGAGGACAGATGGGAAAAATGTCTCTTAGAGCTCAGTACCAGGAATAGATTTTTTTTTTTTGAGTAAATTGTTTCATTTTTATCTCTTGGACATTGTGAAATTGTATAAATGATCATATTTCCCACTTTGTGCTAGCTACTGAAAAGCTCAGAACCAAATTTTCAGCCTATCTTTAGCAATGATGTATACTAAGTCTAATATTACTTCTGACTTCAACTTATTTTTTCTACCCTAATTTCCTTTCTCCCTTATTTCCTTTTAATTCACTTTCTTTCCTTGCTTTTTTTTCAACTTTAGTCATTTTAAAAAATAAAAATATATAAACCTTTGGAATAAAAGCTAGAGACAAGGCTTTTACTAACAATGAAACAAAATGTGAGCCCCTTTATCCTCTACAGCTCTGATTTCTGCTTGACAGAGCTAACTGTAGTTATACTTTTTAGCTATTTCTTTTGGTGTCTATTCTGGTTTTCCTTTTCCTCTGGACATTGCAGTTTAGGTGTTATGTCCTAATTTCAGTATAATGGAGGGTAGGATTTTCTAACATTATCTTCTATATACACCCTTCATCTGAACCAGCCTTCCATTATAATTATTGTCACAATTTTAGTTAAACCCATTTTCAGTGTTTACATTATTATGCAGTAGAAATATTGTTCACAGGTAAGTTGCTTGCTGCTCATTTTGTGCCTTATACAATCATTTTGTTTTCTCCTAGGTTAATAATTGGCTTTTTTAAACCTCTGTTTCTACATAGTAATCATTAATTTCTGCCCAAGCCCTCTGACAGAATTATAAATCTCTCACTCTACCAGTTTTATTTGTTTTCTCACAGATGTCTTTTCTGGCTGTCATCCTGGAGCTTTTCACTGTCCAGCTCCAGTCTGGACTGGTTATTCTCTAGGCCAGCTGTCTGGTCATCGTTCTGAGACTTCCTTTCTCTCATTTTGGGAATTCCTTCTGCATCTCTCTTTTGTTAGGGTTTTTAGTTTCCCAGACCTTATATTTTCCTTTTGAGTTTACTCACTTGGTTTAGTGGAGCTCATCCTGTAATATCTTCTTCAGGAAAAGGTCATGAAAAGCATTTTTTTAAAGGCCTTGCATGTCTGAAAAAAGTCTTCATATTAGTAGCACACTTGGATGATAGTCTGGGTATAGAATTCTAGGTTGGAATTAATCTCATAATTTTAAATGTATTGCTTCTTTGTCTTCTAGCTTTCCATGTTTCTACTGAGAAGTTTGATTCTAATATCTCTCATGGAAATCAAGTTGCTGGGACAAGAAGTACAAACACCACATGTAGGTCATCATCAGTGAGTCAGTGATGATAAGAAGATGGTTAGCAGAAGCTCCCCTACTTCCTTCCCCCAAGTAGATATACAGGCCAAGTTTATTGTACATGCTGCATCTTGGAAGATGCCACTCTATCTTTGCAGAGTGTCATCTCCAAAGTGGTATACCAGTCACATCTTCAAAAGGCCGTTTCATCACTCAGTTAAGTAGATGACTTTTGTGTAACTAGTACATACATTCTTAAAATTAATTGCCACTGTGTGGAGGAAGGGAAAGCTATTTTTGAAGTAAAAAATTTGAGGATTAACCTGGAAAAGAGCAAGTAGGAAAAGGGTAGGAACAAAGCAGACTGCTTTTCTCACTGCTCCTCCCCCCTGAGGTAGGACCTTATATATATATTGACAGTTGGGGTTATTCTCAGTTTAAAAAAATCACATTAAGGCAAGCACATAACAGGGGGAAAAAGTCTTCATTTTCGTTTTGATATCATAATTTCCTAACATCCTGAACGGTTAGTGAAATGTGCATATTTAAACTCAGGGTATCATTATTTCTGTGTCAGATGCAGCCTGTTTATGAGCAAAGCAGAAACTTTAGGAGATAAACATCCATCATATAGAAAGGCCTGTTTCAGTTGCACATGCTATAGATCACTTCAGGGGGATACAAGGCTTTCAAAGGGTACATTTCTGCTGACTGATGTTGAAGGGCAGAGCTGGCTGTAAGGTGCTTTTTCACAGTAATCTCTTTGATATGCTGATTCTGTCTCTGCAGGTCTGTTTTTCCTTTGTGTCCAAACTTTGCTGTTTTTTTTTTCTCCTATATGAAATAGGAAAAAATGGATTCCATGGTTGTGTCATTGTTGTACTTACTCTGTTGTACAGAGTAAGTGAAAGTGGCTCCTGGGTCCAATGAAAACATTATTCTGAATTCTATGTCAATCTATCAAACATTATAAGCCCTCATATAGTGCTGCTGGCTAAGGCAAGAATGGCAAAGTCACACCCAAAATATTTATTTCAGTCAAGATGAACCACTGCCCCTTCCACTATAATCAGCTTGCCATCAGGTAACTGGTTAGTCTTCTGAAAGGTACCATATCAGGGGCTCAATGTTGGTTTTTTGTGGTGACAGATTGGATAGAGGGAGAAGTTAGTGGCTCTCATAGGGAGCTGTGGGCTGCAACTACTCTAGAGGTGCCATTTCTTGAGGCATGGGAATTTGGCCTTTTCATTCTCCCCTCCCCACACCATTGGTCTGTCATTAGAAGCAGGTGACCCCCAAGGAGAATAAGGGAAAAACTCTTTAAATAAAATTTAAAGGCATTAATTTGAAATAAGAGATAATAGTAAGAAAATAAAAAGAAGGGGAATATGCTGAACAGCTCTTTCAATCAGGAATTGAACTGCCCAAGAATTGTGATCATTGCTGCTATATGAAATCATGATGTTTTCAAATCCAGAAAAGAGTTCTGTAATATTATCTTTTTTTTCTCCTGGAGCACTAACATTTTACATGCTTCCTTTCATGTGCATTTTACAATTATTTTGTCAAACTCTAATCTTTAAAACTCTTAATTCCCCATAACTAAATCTGTGAATGGAAAGTATTTCCATATGATTTATTTAGTCTTTCCAGTTATGAGTAGGGATAGGTCTCTAGTCTGATTTCTTTTTACTGTGTCGTTAGGTTTTGGAATTTTCTTTTTTATTCTTATTAGGTCGACATGAAAGTATTTAATAAGAATTTGAAGTCTTGGTTAGGAATGGGATACTTTTTTACACTTTTTTGTCTGACTATTGATTATAACAACTGTTTTTAAACCTGTTTGTTTAATACTGACCATTTGAAGAAATAAGGAATTGTCCAGGTCCAGAAAGGGTGTCTAGTTGAGGTGGATTTGCATTGCCTGTTTGCTCTCACATGTTTGTTTCTCTTGTGGACAGTTTTTGAGGAGTGCCTGGCCCTTGTGAGCCATGTGGGTGGTGTACCTTTACGTTTTTCTCTATTAATAAGCCAAGTTAATTGACCTGTGCTCGAACCAAATCCATGTCCTTAAACCCTCTGAAGGCACAGACAGTACAGACCTTTGCTTTCAACAGCTCTCATTTCTAATAATTAGAGCTGTCTGAGATGCTTTGGGAAATATTGATTTCTATGATATGAAAGTCTGAAATGGCCAATTATTTGAAGACTGGTTACAGATTTCCAAGCAATGGATTAAGCGTTGGTCTACATAATGTCTTAAAAATAATACTTGCTTTGAAAATTACACAGGTAATGTGTATTCATTATAGGAAATGTAAAAATGTACATAAACTTAAAAAAATATTCATAGTCCTATACTTAGAGATGATCACTATTATTTTTCTTCCAAATGGTTTTCTATGTCTGATGTGTGTTATCATACAAGTAAACATACACTCAATATATTCCCTAATTTCTGACATGCTATATCAGGTAATTATAAAATCACATGTAGTTGTAACAAATAATACAGAAAGATCCCTTATACTCTCTTTATCTAGTGTGATGCTTAATTTTATGTGTCAACTTTACTGGCCCAAGGGATATTGGAGAACTTGTAAAATATTATTTCTGGGTTTGTCTGTGGGCATGTTTCTAGAAAAGATAAACGTTTGAATCAGTAGCCTGAATAAAGCTCACCGTGCCAATGCAGTGGAGCATCATCCAGTCAGTTGAGGACCTGAATAGAACAGAAAGGTGGAGGAAAAGTGAATTTGCTTTCTTAACTTAAACTGGGACATCCTTTTTTCTGCCTTTGCACATCAGATCTCCCGGTTCTTGGGCCTTTGGACTTGAACTAAGATTTATGTCATCAGCCCTTGATTCTCAAACCTTTGAACTTGGACCAAACTACATTACAGGGTTTTGTTTTTTGTTTCCTCTAGCTTGCAAATGACAGATCATGGAACTTCTCTGCCTCCATAATCACATGAGCCAATTCCTATAATAAATCTCCTCGTATTTATCTACCTTAAAGTCTATAGTGTTGTCTATAGATCCAGTTGGCTCTGTTTTTCTGGAGAACCCTGACTAATAAATCCAGTTTCCCCTACTGGTAACACTTTGAAAACTCTAGTCTAGTATAACCAGGATATTGATACTGAGGTAGGACATTTCCATCACAAGGATCCCTAGTGTTTCCGTCTATTCTCCTCACTGTCCCTGCCCCCGGTTACCTTAGGCAGCCATCTATTTGTTCACCATTTCTGTAATTTTGTCATTTCGAGAATGTTCTGTAAATGGAAGAGTACAAGACGTAGATTTTTTTTCAGAATGGCTAAAATAAAAAGCATATCCTCTGGCGATTGGTCCAGGTTTGCATGATCAATAATATGTTCTTTCTTTCCCTTGGTCTCTCTCTTAATTGAATGGATGATGTCATTTTATTTAACTGTCACCCACTGAAGTATATCTAGGTTTCCAGCTTTTGGCAATTACAAATAAAATCACTATGAACATTCACATACAGGCCTGTGTACCTGTTTTCATTTCTCTGGGATAAATTTCTAGTATTGCAGTTGCTAAATAGTATGGCAATTGCATGCTTAGGTTTTTTTTTTATTATATTAAATATTTTTATTTATTTATGCATATAAGAGCTGGGATACAGTGTTCCAGGGGGTGAGAGTATTCACCAGAGACAGAATGGGGAGCAGAACAGGCAGATTGACTGAAATACACTGATGAGGGGAGCAGCAGGTGAGTCAGGAGAGGTCTGCTTAGCCATGTCGGTCACCTCCCTGGCCTGGAATTGAACTCCTGCTGCAGTGGCAGCAGAAGACCGACAGTGCGGCGCTCAACCTCTTGCGCCACAAGAGAGGCCCAGTTTTTTTTGTTTTTATATCCAAAGGACAGGTTTTATAAAAAGGGAAAGAAAAGCAAAGAATGCTTGTACAGACACAAGCACACAGAAAGAGGAGCTGCTGCATGTTTAGTTTTTAAGAAATTGTCAAACAGTTTTCCAGAGTGTCTGTTTTACCATTCTGTAGTCCCACCAGCGATGTGTATATGATCTGGTTTTGCTGCATCCTCACCAGTATTTGGTGTTATTTTTTATTTAGCCATTTTGTTAGGTATGTGTCAGAATTTCCTTAATAGTTATAGCACTTTTCAAACGATCTATTTCATATTGGTTAAGTTGTGTTAGTGTTTTTCAAGGAATTGGTCCATTTCATCTAAGTTGTAAAATTTATATGGATAGAATTATTTTTAGTATTCTTTTCAGTTTCATTGACTTCTTTATTTCCTTTGGCTTTGGTTTTATTTTGCTTTTTCTCTTCTCTTGAATGGGAGCTTAGATTATTGAGCTGAACTTTTTTTTCCCCCTAAGATGTACCCTTAGTGCTATAAAAGAGATAGTGCTATGAAAGAGATATTTCATATTGTGTAGGAAAATCTTAGTGTATCTGCCAGGTTGATAACTCCCTTCTAAGGAATTTAATTCAGTAAATATTTATGGTGTATTTTACATCCTTCATATATAACAGGATGCACAATAGATAAAGACGCTTATTTTTGTGGTGCTTACATTCTAGCAGGGGGAAGATATGCAATAAATAACAAACATAATTTATATAGTATGTTAGGAAGTGATAAGTGCAGAAAAAATAGTGCTTCAGGTAAGAGGGAATAGATATGTGGAGAACTATTATATTAAATACCACAGTAGTTACTGTTTACTGCATACAATACTACAGTTGCGGTATTGAATAAGTTAGCCAGGCCTTATGAAGAAAGTAAGATCTGAGTCAAGATGGAAAGCAATTAGTCAAGTCAGGATCTGCAAGAAGTGTGATGAGGCAGCTAGGACAAAGGCCTAGTGGTAAGAGCATGCCTGAAATGTTTGAGGAAAAGCAAGAAGACCAGTGTGGCTGGAGTAGTGAGCAAATGGAAAGTGGTAAAGATGAAGTCAAAACAAAATGGGGCTAAAGTTTTGATTCTTGTTCTCAGTGAAATGGGAAGGCAAACGAGTGTAAAACAAAGGAACAACATGACCTGATTTAGGTGTTCAAAGTTTAACTCTGGCTGCTTCTCTGGGACTAGGCTATATGTTAGTAGCAGTCTCCTACAGTAGTGCAAGGGGAGGCAGTGTGACTTGGGGCAGAGTAGCTTAGGAATTGGGAGAGAGATTACTTTATAAAGTTTTGAGACTAGAACTAGTAGGGTTTCTTTATCAGTTGGACTTGGGGTATTAGAAAAAGAGAAGCATCTGGACAACCATCTTGATATAAATATTTAAACACAGAAGCCCATATTCAATACCATATACCTTCTCCATTTTCCACCCTGCCCACAGTTTGTTAGACAGTGGTAATAGGTGTAGCTGATCAATAGGCTGGACATTAGCCTATAGGGCGTCCTCGCAAGAGAATTTTGTTCAGATAAATGATAATTAACTCCGTAAATGATTATCTTCTTTTAGGAATCATAACTGGAGAGACCCAAAAAAAAAAAAAAAAAAAAAAAAGAAAAAAGAAAAACCCCAACAGCAAGAGNAAATGATTATCTTCTTTTAGGAATCATAACTGGAGAGACCCAAAAAAAAAAAAAAAAAAAAAAAAGAAAAAAGAAAAACCCCATCAGCAAGAGCAGAAACTAAAAGACACAGAAAGAAAGCAGTATTCAGACTTCATGAGTAAGCAGAAACCATGAATAAACAAGAACTCTGAGCAAAAAAAGCCACTAGACAGCAAAAAGACGCTGAGAGTAATGACATAAGTGATAGAAGATAGCCAAGAAAACATCAGAGTCTTAGGAGAGACAGTCCATGGCCATCCCTGGATCCAAGGCCCACCCTAAGAGCCCAGGTGGAGTGAGCTCCCATGTGACAGAGCAGGAGAATGGTGCAAGCAGGCAGCAGCTACAGGTGTGCACCAGCGCTGAGTTCAGATGGAGTCAGTACTGTGGGTGCCAGAATCACACAGGAGCCAAAATTAGGAGGGTGCAAGGAAGCCAGAGAAAGCAGAGGAAACCAGTCTGCTGAGAAAAGCAGAAAAGTGTGGCAGACACTTGGAGAGAAGCATGGATGGCAGATGATGCAGCCACGTGAGAGATGGAGCTGTTTCTAATCTTCCTGTTTCAGTCCCATCCCAGAGGGGCCTGTCTGTGCTGATCCCTGCACTTTAGTGCCCCTGAAGATTGCCATCTGTATCTGTGCCGAACAGCTCCTTTTCTATTTGACTCGGAGCGAGTAGTTTTATGCATTCGGGATAAAAAGTGTGCATTTGGCTGTAAGTTTCTTGGTATCTATTTAATCTTTCAGGATGGAGCATAGCAGACAAGATACAAAAGGTGGAAAATATAAATATTTGGTGTCAAGAACTAACTGGAATCATATAAGTCATTTTGTATGCTTTCTCTCATTTCATCTGTAGTGTGAGGGAGGTCACTGCTGACACAAAGGGGAAGGCTGTCCGTCCCCATTAGTCAAAGATTCTGTATTTGCAGATTTGCAAACCCACAAAAACTTATTCATAACCAGAAATCAATACTCCCAGAGCTCTCAAGGTTATTTGGAGACATGAGCAGAATGGTGAGAACACTTGAGTTGTC
The DNA here is from genome assembly GCA_019455555.1 of Galemys pyrenaicus. Classification (NCBI taxonomy): domain Eukaryota; kingdom Metazoa; phylum Chordata; class Mammalia; order Eulipotyphla; family Talpidae; genus Galemys; species Galemys pyrenaicus. The sequence continues at coordinate 4,111,933 of JAGFMF010011390.1, forward strand.
AATATACACGTTCTCAGCTGAGGTAAGCAACGCTCTGCTTTCTTGTTTCAGCTCTGATACTGTAAACACGTTTCCCATCTGCAGTCTTTTTAGTGCCACATGCTTTGCACATTTTTGTGCTGTTCATTGGTGAATTTGCTATTTAAAATAGCCCTCGAATACAGTGTTGAAGCACTGTCTAGTTTCTGCTCTTGCTGATGGGGTTTTTCTTTACATAGAAAACATAGTGCTAGATATATTTTGTTCAGGCATGCAAGCTTGGAACTATGAAGTTAATGTTGATGAATCAATAAATATATTTTAAATAGAGTACATTTAAACAGAAACACAAACAATGAAGTTTAAGAATTGATGGTTGACAAAAATGTTATGCTTAGGGACTCCAGGAACTTAACCTTCTATTTCCCTTAGGAGTAATAGTTTAGTATTTGCTAATTCAGAGTGCAGAGCCTTTATAGACTAACAGAACCATCATGAAAGACAAGAATCAGCTGTAACAGGTCCAGGATCAGGCAATCTGTAGAAAGGTGGAATGTCCAACTCCAAAGTCATGCCTCTCTAATTCTGGATGCCTTGTGCTCTTTCCTTCCCTCCAGAAAAAAAAAAAGAAAATGCCACTGTTCAGCTTCCAGTATTCCTTTTGCTGCATAATGCTGCCGTCACCACAACATTACCAGAACCAGTGTGGGAAACGGGCAGGTATGAGACAACTTTGAAAGATGTCATACCAGCTACATGAAGACTGGGATAGAGATGTGTAGCACATTTGCCATCACTTGGTGCTTAAATATATGTGGTAGGTATTGATAATCTATTACAGCTCCTTTTCGTGCTTAAGCCTAGATGGAGCTTCACAACCCATCTCAACACAAAACTCCCCTTAGTCAGAATTGGCATCTAAGATGAAACATTTATCTTCTCTACTTGATCATCTATGTCCTAAGATTAGGCAAACACGTGGAGTATCTCAGTTGCTGGGTTTCAGGAACTTCAGCGTTTAAGTAAATATATCAGTCGGTTTTAAACCCTTCAACATTTTGTTAGCTCTGAGGGTATGACTAATTCGACTTTGGAAATATTTCTCTGGATTCCTTTGTATGAAAACTTTGCTTCTGAACTATTCCTTTGCTGCTCATCTTTGAATGGTCTACCCCTAAAACAAGGGGTTAGAGTTGGTACTCAGGGAAGTTTGTTGAATGAATGTCTGAGACCCTGGCTCGACACAAATCTTCCCCAAGGAGAAAGAGCTCTGATGTAGGCCAGTGACAGAAAGGAAACATAAGGCACAAAGTAGGGCCAGCATGTTAGGGCATAGAGTTTTCATAGGAAATACTCGAGCTTATAAAAAAAGCTGATTTGGAGCAACATTCTATCTCTCAGTTTCTTTTCTTTTTTCTTCATGTTCTCTCTTCCCATGATTTTCATCCTTATTGTGATAAATTGGATGTGAGAATCTCAACCAGGAACAGAGTGGAGCCCTTAGAGCAGAGGAGGCATGAGATACACTGTTTGAGCTGGGAGCTAGTTTTGGCTCTGAATGAAAAGGTTTCCAACATTCAGTCTCTAGACCTGTTTGGCTCCAGTGCTGCCCATTCTCACATATGGGGTCAGTCTTCTCACCCCTTTATATGCCTATTCTCCTTTCCCCCTTTTCTCTATCAGGCACAGCAAATGGGATTTGAGAGAAAATAGGGATGAGGGGGTGGAAGTTAAACTAGGAAAAGATACAAAGATATATGGGAGCAAGCCTAAGGAGGGAATGTCACTTTGGGGTCAATATAGCATGGGAGTCAGCATTGAAAGATTATTGTTAGATTGCTGAACCATGTTAGTTATTATTGGAAGTAATTTTTCAGACAAAATATCTGTCCTATAATGGGAAAACTACAGAAAACCTGAGCTGCCTAACCTGCAACTAGATCCGTAGAATTAGTGTAGTACTTAAGTTAGTACTCATACTCCTTCTCTGCCTCTGCAGCCTTGTGGGTATGAAGTGGTCATCTCCAACTTAACTGAGAAATGAACCAATAAAGCAGACTGCTATTAACTTACTGTAAACCTTAACACATTTGATTTACCTGATATTTAGATTCTCACTAAATGCATACCCCCTCCCCCACCACTATCCTGAATATTTTTTCAATGTTTGCCCATCACCCATTGTATTAGTTTTCCAGTGTTGCTCTAACCACTGCTCACTTACTTGTGTAATGTTACATTTCTGGAGGTTAGAAGACCAAAGCAGGTCTCACTGGGCCAAAATCAGGTATCAGGAGGGCTGTGTTCCTTTGAAGAGGCTCTTTTGGAGACCACTGTTTTCTTATCTTTTTTTTTTAATTTTTTTTGATATAAATTTTTAAAAATTTACATATATTTGACATCAATTGTAATCCCCATGTATTCCCCATCACCATCTCACCAGTGCACCATCACCTCAGTCCCCCTGTTTTCTTATCTTTTGTGGCTTCTAGAGGACTCCTGTATTTCTTGGCTCATGGCTTCCTTCTGTCTTTAAAACCAGCAGCAAGAGGTTGATTCCTCACATTGAGTCACCCAAACCTCTCATCACATTTCCTTCTCATGTTATTTACTGGCTCGTCTGCTTCTCATTTCACATTTAAGAACCACTGTGTGCTTACATTGGGCCCACCCAAATAACGCAGTATAACCTTATGTAAAGAGCAACTGGTTAGCAACCTTAATGCCTTTTTCACTCCTTACCATAATTCTATAGTACTATAATTCTCCCTTGCCATAAAGTGCCACATATTCATATATTCCAGCAGTAAGGCTGTGAATGTTTAGGGGCCATTATTCTGCTTTCAAAAACCATTATTCATTGTGAAATATTCTCTCATTCTAGAATTAGGACAAAACTAGTGCACTCCCTCAGATACTGGGCTCGAGCCACCCTCTGTGATGGTGTCTAAAAATCACTGTCTGAGGAAATGGTCTCTGACGTGCTTGGCCTTCACTTGATCTTTATACAAAGTGACCCACGGTGTCCTACACTGAGTATGAGGGTGATCTGATTGCTCTGCCCAAACAGTGGTAGGAGAAGCTATTTTTTATTTCTTCAACATTCTTGAGATTCCTTATTGTGATAGCTAGGTTGATAGATTCAGTTTTTCTTTGATGAGTATTTTCAAACATAAGAAACCTATCCGTTCATTTATGTCAAAGCCTTATCTGATAGTACTTTCTTTCATTAACTCAATTAATACCTGAGGCAGTTTACACAGTCTACAAAATCATTAAGTGCCAGTTCCTAAAACTACCCAGAGGTGACCTGTACTTTTTTAGACATATGCGTAAGGACACTTATATACATACACAGTGTTTAGGGTGCTGGGAAAAAGATGTTACACATCTGTTAAAGATGTGTGAAATGTCATCTTTAAGGAGAAGGAATAGAAGGCTAGGAGCAAACATTTATTGTGAACCTGTTCTGTGCCAGGAACTTTATATTCATATACTCACTTTAATTTTCATTTCCATGAAGGAAAGCAACTTTTATTACCTCCACTTACCAAATGGGAAAATTGTGGCCCCAAAATCACATAGCTATTAAGATTTCAATGCTTAATATCTAGACTACCTGATTCAAAAACCTTTTTTGGCTCCCTTTCATCCAACAAGCTCTTAAAACAAGACAATGGACCAGAATATGGATGATCATGTTGAGCTTAGTGGAACTAGCCCTGGACTGCCATAGAGTCACCCAGAGACTTCTCACACAGGAGTGAATACTTGGTAAGAGGCAAGCAGAGTAGGCTGGATTTTGTGTCCTCCCCACCTTCAATCAGACCAGTTCTGCTGTTACCACTTTTACGTATTGGGATGCAATGTACTATTTCAAAAGAAAAAAAATGGAGTATAGCGCTAACATAATACCCTGAGGGTCATTTTGCCTTTTGAATGTCTAGACTGCAATCTGACCTGAGGACATGTAGGACATTTATCCTACATGTCCTCAGTGGATGAGCTTTTCTTCCAGTGCCTTTGTTATTCACTCGAATATGCCTCAGGAACTTTGAGGAGTGGTGCTCTCTAGAACAAAATGGACACTTCAGCTAGTGAGTGATGCAGGGGTTATGAAGATAGAGAAGAAGCAAGGTTCCCCAGACACTTATCTGCACCATAGACAGAATGTTTGCTGATGAAGAGGGGAAGTCAGATTCCTGTTGGAGATGGTGCTGATCAAGCCCTAGACAGCGGAAGTTGCGACAGAAAAGGAAGCTCTCACAAAGATGATGAATGGGGTATGCAGAGGTTCACAGATCTTCTGAGAATCATACTTCTAGGGACTATACATAGTTAGGGTATTGATATGCTCCATTCTGAGACTCAACTACACTTATCACTGATTGACAAGTGAGTCAATATGATATTCTCAAAGCAAATAAAGTCCTATTAAAGTATAACTTATTTAAATCTTCCAAGGAGATAACAACTTTGAAAATTTTAAGTCAGCACCTCATAAGCTACAGTGTCTGGGAGAGTCACCATTTAACAAAGGCATCAAGTACAATGAAGTCCAGATCTTCTCTTCATTTGAGGAGTATACTTATCTCTGCTGCCCTGAGTTACTTAGTTATCCCTCAGGGAAAAAAATTAATTTTTTATTTTCTTTTATATAGATTTTACATTATTTTTCATTTTTGTACAGTGTATATTTCTCATCCCCATGAAATTCCCATCACCATTTCACTTGTGTCCCATCACCATAGTCCCCTGTGCTCTTCCCACCCATTTTGTTCCTCCTCCCTCCTCCTCCCCTAGGGAATGTCTCAGATTTATAGTTGTCTGCTGATTTTGATTTTTAATTTATTGTAATTAATTTTTTCCTTAGTCCTTTATTTGTCTCCTCTACATTCCTCCTATAAGTGAAGCCATCTGATATTTTTTCCTTTTCTTTCTAGCTTATTTCACTGAGTATAATCCCTTCTAGCTCCATCCATGTTGCTGCGAATTGCTTGAGTTTATCTTTTTTGATTGATGAATAATATTCCATTGTGTATCTATACCACATCTTTTTGATCCAGTCATCTGTTTTTGGGAATTTGTGTTGTTTCTTCAGGAAGGAATATTAAAAATACCCAACATTTATTATTATTATTATTTTCTTCTTTATTTGTATATATTTGACATCAATTGTAATCCCCATGGATTCCCCACCACTATTTCACCAGTGCACCATCACCTCAGTCCCTTGTGCTCTTATCTGCCCTTAAACCTCTTCCTCCCTCCTCCCCACCAAATGTCCCCAATTTGTCCTTGTCTTTTTGTTTTTGTTGTGTTTTTCTTCTTCTTTTTCTTATTGTTATTATTCTTTTTCTTGATCCTCCTTTGGTTCCCTTATGTTCCTCCTAGGGGAGAAACCATCTGGTATTTTTCCTTTGCCTTCTGACTTATTTTGCTGAGCATAATCCCTTCCAGCTCCATCCATGTTCTGATGAATGACTCTAGTTTATCTTTCTTGATTACTGACTAGTATTCCATTGTGTATATGTACCACATCTTCCTCATCCAATCATCTGTTTTTGGGCATTTAGGTTGTTTCCAGGTCTTACCTATTGTAAAGAGTGCTGCTATAAACATAGGGGTGCAGGAAATACCCAACACTTATTGATGGACCACTTTAATCCTTACAATAATGAACTTGTGTAACTTAAAAGTCTCAAAATGTCCTCCCATATCCATCTTACCCCTCTCCCATAATAACAGGATTCTCAGTTCTTAACTGATACCAAGGCTGCCTAAAATTCCCTGACCTCCCTTGCTACTGGTGTGACCATGCAACTACGTTCTTACCAGTGAGATACGAACAGAAGGGTTGTATGGCCGCTTCAGTTTTCCTCAGAAGACATGCCCTTTGTCTCTTCTTCTTCATCATCCTTTCCTCCATCCTGCTTTCCAAATACAGTGGGTGCTGCTCTGGTCACCAGCTTGGACTGTAAAGGTGAGGTCCATGCCCAAGAGAGGAGGAGCAGTGAGATGAGCCTGGGCTCCTGAAGACTGAGAAGAGCAGCTCTGGATTTTCTACCTCAGAATTTTGATGTGAGAGGAAAATGAATTATGTAGTTTTAAACCATTTCTAGCATGTTTCTTTCTCACAACCAATGCTAATACAAACTGATATACCCTATGAGTTAGTTACTATGTTATTCCAGCTTTTCAAATGAGAAAATTGCAACTTAGATTAAATCACTTACCAAAATCACCCACTCTGCAGGAGTCAGAATTCGAATCCTGATCTTTGCCAGAGTCCATGTGCTTTCTTCCTTTTAAGTGTTCACTTTCAGATCAGGTGGGTGATAGTTTTCGCCTGATGTGGCTTATTTTCAGCAAGGCCCCCTCACAGTGTCTGGTCGTGAGTATACTGTTTTTACCTTGCTCCTCCGTCATCTCTCAGAAATAAAATTTATGAGCCACAAGGGTTATGGTGAGACTCAATTGCATTTTACCTTGACGGTCCTAGGATGTTATAGCACCACCAGGATTCTGACTCTCATGAAGACTCTTAGGCCTTCTAGTAGAAATGATAAAAAGGGAGACTCTAGAGTGATAGGTGGTTGATACCTTGAGTAAAGAGGGTGATGAAGTAGGTTCTGAGTCTAGGAGGAGGACAGAGTCAGAGAACTGTCTTGAGGTAACAGTGGGGTGATTGTAGGCAGTGGAAGGGCATATCCATCTTATTATAGACAAATCAAATAGATGAGGGAGGCTGAAGTAGATGGTGTTACCAAGTGATTATCAGCCCAAACTGTAGATAATGAAATGGGCTCTCTGTGGTGTAATTAAATAGCACTAGCATTGGTGGTGGTGATTAAGGCTGGGAGACGGGGGAGGCAAATTGGTAGCACCGACAAGAAATAATCGAGCAAATGGACACTCAACTCTTGAATGGACACATCTCCATCGAGTGTACAATCAGAACTAATGGTGGTTAAGGGCTGGCGGCTGAATTATTTGCAGACCTAGAAAAGACATGGCTAGAACACATCTGACAACATATTCCTTAGGAACTAGGAGGGGACATTAAAAAGTTATGTTTTATAAATGACGTTAAAGTTCAGATATTGTATGACTCCACTTACATGAGGAACAATTCCTAGAAATAGGAAGTAGAACAGTGGTTATAGGTCTGGAGGGAGAGGGGAATGGGAAGTTGTTTAATGGGTACAGAGCTTTAGTTTGGGATGATGAGAAAGATAGCAGTAATGTTACACTACAATCTAAATGTACCTGATGTCGCTACTATATATTTAAAAATGGTTACAGTAGTAAATTTTATGTTATATATATATTAGTACACAAAAAATATATTTCAATATGCAAGTCATATTTTTTTTCCCCCTCATATCTACCTTCCATTAAGGAGAAGGAACTCCAGGTAACCTAGCACTGTAGTTAGAAGTCCTGTACCTTTTGCTCTGTTATGCATTTAACTGCTTCTGATGCTAGGCATCTTCCATTTGGTACCATACCTTGTTCCTCAGACTTAATGCAGATTTAGCTTCTCAGGCTATTGCAGATACATAATCCTAAAGTATATTTGCTCTTCCCCTCTGTCAAATATATCCCAGCTGCTCTGGGAAAATCTGTACCTTTGCTCCCCAAAGCTGTTCCTACCTCCAGGGTCACACTTTTGCCTGTGGCCCTGCCTAGCCTAATCTAACTCTTCTCAAGAGCAACTCAAATAACCTAATCACTCAGACCCACATCACTGTCTCCTTTCACTCACCATCTATACTCGAGGATTAGGGCACTTATCATCTACACACCATCTTGTGACACCCTAGAGGGTGATAAGAACTGAGGTCATAGCTGACCAGGTCACCCTGGAGATAAGAAAACAGGACATCAGACAGACTAGCCACAGCATCCAGATAGACTAGCAGAGAGGCCCGTGAGTGGGCAGCAACTCACATGGCCAGCCCAAGGGTCAGGGAGTTCCCAAATTAGTTCACTTGGTTTGCTCATGGGGCTATGAAGCCCAATATGCCAATATTAGCAGAACTCCTCAGCTCTTCCATGGCTTTCTTGATTTTGCTTTCTTTCCTCCTAGAACAGATGAAAACTGAGACCTCTCTAATCAGTGAGAGCTCGATGAGATTGCCTCAACTACCTGACTCCATGATGTGGAATAACAGCTTTCCCTAGCTTTCTGGGAATTTTCAGAGGTTGATTCTTTTTTGACCCTCTCTGCTGCCATGCTTCTGAATTCAATTGTGCTAGCTCTAATTCTCTCTTAGTCAGCTCAAAAGGAAAACTGAGTTCTTTCATGAGTTATTTGTACCCAATACCGCTGTTTTACAGATGGGGAAATTGGACAGGTTAAGCGACATGTGATGAACATTTATAATTTGAGGGACTTTTTAAATTAGACTTTGGTGGTGGTAGGGGGATGCTGTTATATTTTACAGTGCTGAGCCTACTATAATCTTGCATAACTGGCCTACCCCACTGCCTTTCTTTATCTACTTTATCCATCCCAGAAGGCCTCTGAATTACATATTCTTCTTTCCTTTTACACAGAAAGGATTTCCACTCATATTCAAGCAGTTATCAAAATATTTCTTCTCAAGGAGTTAAGTCTTCCTTAATAAGAACCCTACCTAGTACTAATCTTTAACATAATGCAATTCTCTCTAGAGCTATATTCTTTTAGTTTTATAATTTCTAAAATCATCCAAACCAATATTTTCAAAATAAAAATTCTCAAACTCACTCAGAATAAATTTAAAAATTTAAGCTCTCAAAGTCAGACTTTATATTTAAGTCACATGGATATCCTTTCCCCAACCTCCGTAGGTTATGCTGTAATTCCTTAACTTGGCCATCCATATACTTGTCACCTGGGGATCTTTGGGAGACAATTCTTAACCAAACTACATGGCTTCTAATTTAGTAGATTGGGGCCTAGGATTCTGCATCTTACAATTCTTTAATTATTATTAAGGAACACTAATTGCATTGACTTCATATTAAAGGTTCAGTAGCCACATGTGGCTAGTGTCTACCATACTAGACAGTGACTATACAGAACACTTCATCACTCCTAAAATTCCAGTGACAGGCACTCATCTAGGCCATGTGCTGCCTATGGCACTTACTGTGTTGTTTAGCAAATTTCACTTTGCCCGCCGTCACTCTTCTACCTTCCAGACTCTTACTATGCCACTGCACTGTCATACCCTAACAAGAAAACTCTCCTATAGCCTAAGTACCTCCTATATTCTCTCTGCATCTTGGCCTCAACTTACTGCAGGCCAGGATATAATGTTGAGGTTCTCTTTGCCCCTGGTAAGTGTGTCTACACTCTTGTTGAAAGACCTAGCCACTTGGAGACTGGTGCTATTCCTATTATTTTTCTCTCCATTTTTACAGTTTTATTAGTCAGCCTTCCATTCCTTCATTGCAGACTTTTACACCTGTCTCACAGTGTCCTTGTTTGCCTCAAACCTTGCTGCCATTGGCCTGCTCATTTCCAATTAAGATAAGAATAAGAGCTAAGTCTTGTTATATGCCAGTCATTGGTCTAGAAATCAGCATGTTACATATTCATTCATGTGACTCTATGATAGCCCTGAAAGATAGGTTACTTGTTGTCATTATCTACATTTTACAGATGAGGGAGCAGTTAAATAATCTGCTGGTGATTGTGCTTCCATCAAGTAGTGAAGGCTCCATCTACACTGGGCACTCAAATCCCCAAGAGCACATGCTTCAATCACTTCTAAATTTTCTCCTAGTGATGGTCTTTCTTTCATTTAGCCTCAGCTATATACTGCTACAGCTATCCCATGAACTCTGCCAGCACCTAACCATGTGTGTCATTTTCAGATCACTAATTCAGGCATCCCACCTTCTGACCGTCTCTCTCTCCCTTCATGTGTCAGTGAAAACACTGACACATGGAAATAATATTATGGAAATAATTGCAAACGTTTATGCAGTCTAAGGACTTTCCACATGTTAATTCATTTATTGCTACAACAATTCTGTGACAAAAGCAGGTATAAGCTCTTCACAGATAAGGAAATTAAAGCACAGAGAGGTTAAGTTACATGCTCAATGTCATACAGCTCAGGGGTGGCAGAGTCAGAGTTTGAATCTAGTCAGGTTACGTACTAAGTTCAGTCTGTAAACTTGGAGTTGTGGGGAAAATCATCATTTCCTGGGGAATTTTTTTCCCTCAAATTACCCACGGTTACCCACCCCTTCCAAGAGTTTGTTTTGAAAGAGCCTGTCATGATTTGTCTCATTGAGAACCACACGATTCAGTCACTTCAGCAGCCCCCGGCCTGGCATTCTGTTGGGTGTGCAGCTGTGGCCAGAAACTGTTTCTCCCAAACAGGTCAGGCTGGGCCTGACAGCAGAGGCGGCCTGACCAGCGTGACTGAATGAAAAAAGCATTCAGTATTGAGAGTGGAGGAACTGTGAACGGCAGCAGGGATGGACAGATTCCTTGACACCTCTGTAGCACTTGGTAAGTTGTTTTTTCTTATGTCCATCTGACTCCATCTGGTTGCCAGGGAGAAGACCAACTGCTGAGCTGTGGGTTATGCAGGGCAGCAGTTTGTTCCTCACTAACATGATGGCTTCTGAGATGAGTTGAGAGCAGGAGGAAGAAAGGATAGCAAAGACAGTATTCTTTATTCTTGGCATAGATCCAGAGGAAAGGCAGTCTGGCTGATACAGTTCAGTTCCCTTGGCCAGGAAGCAGCAATCTATGTAAACAGGAAGTAAAAAGGTTGGGGGGAGAGGGCAGTGGTTAGTCGGTGAGAACAAGCACTGACACCAGATGGGTAAGTGGTTACATGCAAAAGAGATACTGATGCAGGCACAGACTTCACATGTTAACTGTCTCTCCTCAGAGGCCTAGTTTCACAGACATATCTGTGCTGTGTGAATAAGTCTTCTAGCACCTGCCTTTCTTGCCAGTCGTCTGTTAGGTAGTTTTATTTGATCTCACTTAATCATCTAAACATTCTGAGAGGAGGGGCTTGTTATTTCCACACTTCTAGGTGAGGAAACTAACTCAGATATTGTCATTTTGCCCAAATTCATTTGCATTAGACCATTACACAACATTTTTGAAAACTGTATCCTCTGAAAAGTGACTGAGACTTAACCTATTAGATAGTGTATAAGTTTTCTAAGGTTGCCATAACAAATTTCCACAACCCTACTTTTCTCATCAATCTGGAGGCCAGAAATCTGAAATAAAGGTATCAGCAGGGCTACATTCCTTCTGAAAAAGGCTCTAGGGGAGAATGTTTTTTTGCTTCTTCCTGCTTTAGACATTCTTTAGCTGTGACTGCATAACTACAGTCTCCTTAATTTTCACATGGTTTTCCCATGTCTTCTTCCCTTTTGTCTCCTACAAGGACATTTATCATTGGATTTATAGTCAACCTTCATAATCTAAGATGAGCTCATCTCAATATCCTTAATTGTAGCTGCAAAGACCCTTTTCCCAAATATGGTAACATTCACACAGATCAGGTATTAGGACATGGACATACGTTTTGGCAGAGCCACCATTCAAACAATTATAGGGCATTCATTAATAAAATATAAATGAAGATTTTTTAATATTTTAATAACCATGTAATAGGAGAGAGGGACATGTCTTGAGTAGAGCTTTCATGGCCAGATCTCTATTTTTTAAAAGAATAAACTTTTCTAAAATGCTAGTCTACCTGGTTTTCCCTACCCCTCTGAAGCTGCATACTTAATGGCATTTCAGGGTAAGGCCAAAGTGTACCATGAAGGTATGTATTTTCAAAATGTCCTCCAAGTGAAAGTGACATACTTTCCTCCCACAATATACACAATCACCCATAGTTGAAATTTACTTCTCTGAGAGTATGCTGTTACTAGGGTGATGGGTATGGGAGATTCCTAAATTATGTCAACTGTGTGTTGAAGAAAGAGAAAGAAAAATCTAATAACAATATAGATCATGGAGGCTAAAAGTTGGATTGAGGTTTTAATCCAAATCTAAGGAATGTGGCTGGAAGGAAGGGCCTGATTCCTACTACAAGAGAGTGACAATAGCCTTTCCATGTCATCTGTCTGAGATACAAATATGACCCTGTCATTCTGCTTCAAATTTTGTCTCTCAATGAAGGTGGGATGAACTTCAGATTCTTTGACATAGCACACAAGGGCTTTGTAAACTATGAAGCTTACAAAGTTTACAAAGCTGGCCTACTTTTTAAGACTCTTCTCTCTCACTCTCCCTCAAAGCACTGTCTTCTCTTAAATTCAAATACTTGCAATTTCCCAAACAAATCATGTCTTTTCTTGCTTTTCTAACTCTAAGCATGCATGATGTTCCTTCTGCTTGGAATGGTCTTCTCTGCCTGGTAATGCTAGTGATCCCTCATGATCAGTTTTCCTGCCACCTTATCTGCAATCCTTCATTTGCAAGGCTCCTCACTCCCTTCCATGAGTTGACACGTCCTTCTGCTGTTATTTCAAGTCACACTGTTCATGAGAATTGCTGGCCTGTGTCCTGTACAACCTCCCTTCAGTACTTTGAGAGCTGGTGGTTTAATTTCTATGTGTCTCAATTTGATCTTTAGTGAAATGTGTATGATACTAAGTCTTGGTCTAAGTCTAAGATACTAAGGTTGCCTTTAAGATGCAGTGGGTTACTTAAACCAGTAAGAGTGATCAATAAACCTTATCCATTATTATAATTATGGAGGCAAGTATAAAAATTTTGTGAGGTCGTAGATGTGTTAACTCACCTCACTGAGGTAATTATTTCACAACACAGGTGTATCAGATCATCCAGTTGTACCCATTAAACTTTTATGTTCTATGTCAATTATATCTTAATAAAGCTGGGGTGAGGGAGAGACAATGAAAGAACCACTTTTTGAACTAAAGTAATAATAATTATCTATTATATGGGACTCTATAGGACCTACATTATCATCAATACTCAGTTGCAAATGACAGAAACCTCCAGACTAGCTTATGCAAAAAAGGAGGCTCTCATAACTTGTCTACCTGAAAATACAAAACCAGGGCTGTATACACTGGCTTCACTATAGCTGATTTCAGGGACACAAGGTAACATTTTTGGTACTTGTCTTCTTTTTATTTCTCAGCTGTTTTCTTTGTTGCCAGTTTTATTCTCAGGCAGGTTCTTCTTGTTGAAGAAAGATGGCCATTGGCAATCAGTATCAGATTTGCATTTCTACAACTTGACAGCTGTGGCAGAAGGATCCAGTAACTTTTCCAACAGCATGGATGGAACTGGAGGGGATTATGCTAAACAAAGTTAAGTCAGAGGAAAAAAACAAAGACTGGATGTTGTCACTTATATGTGGAATATAGAGAAACAAAACAAGGAACTAGAAAAACCTAACCAATAACAAGCTCTAGAAATTTCATTGTTGAATTGAGGTGGGGGTGGGGGGGTGGGGAGTGGGGGGGGTGGGGAGGGCTAGGAGTCGGAAGGGAGAGTAAAGTGGGGAGAGGTGAGAGGGCTACAATGGACTATGGGGGGGGGGGAACTTTCAGTGACTTAGTGGTGGATGTGATGTGGTAACTTAACAACTGAAGGGTGTGATTCTATACCTCTAAATCATATACAGTGTTGAAAACTAATATTACCTCACACATTTTTTAATAAAAATAAATAATTGACAATTATAAAAATAAATAAAAATTAAGTAAGAAAAAAGAAAGGAAGAAAGGAGTCACCAAAAATTCTGATCCTGATTCTTATTGTTCCTGATTAGATCATATACTTCTTCCTTAATCAAACACTGTCTCTGACGAGGTCTGGATCATGTCCCTTCCACTCAGTGAGTAAAAGGGCCTTTCCACAAAGGCCGATTCAAGTGTGGTTACTGAAAGAAAAGCAAGGAGACAGATAGGAATAGATTCAGGTTTTGTGAAGCATAAAGCTTTGTAATGGCCCTTTCTTTAATAAAACTAATACAAAATTACAAATTTTATAATAGGTGTGTGATTTTTATATAGAATGAAAAAATAAATCATAATAAATTACTAGACTCCTGGAGATTTGAAAGGTCCTTTCCTTCTAGGTCTGTTTAGGCAATTTACCAGAAATGCATCTATTGAATAGATTGTAATGTGACTTCCTTTCCATATCCAGAACACTCATGGCTCCTAATATTCTCTACAACTCCCAGGGCCCCATGCATACAAGGGGTTCTGAAGCTTAAGTTTTGTGAGCTTTGCAAATAAATGTGCCTCTGGACACAGGCAAATAAAAAGAACAGATCTCTATTTTTTTAATAGCAAATTCCTGTTGTAAAGAATGGCAGTCTGGACATATATCTGAATAATTGCGCAGGCCACCGCATCTGGGGAACCTGGGGTCTTGGCAGAACAAGTGATCATCATTTTGTACTTTGTGGCACTGGCCAAACGCAGCTGGATTTTTGCTACACTGATTTTAACAGCTCTGCACTCACGTAATTCAGTGCTTTAAAAGGCCATGTTTTATTTGGCACTAATGCTTTCAACAAACTTGCAGAGACCATTGGCCCCAGCAGTCAAAAGCTGAACCTGTCCTGCCGCAGCTCCTGGCTGTGTCCTAGATTCCTCCTTCTTCTCCTCCTTGTTCTCTACCTTTTCTCTTCTTCCTTCTTTTTCTCCACTATTTTTTCTTTCTTCCTGACTTCCTGATTGTTTTGACAGATCTTTGAGTTCAGACAGTACATCACACATAAGGCCTAAATTATGAGCAAATTCCACTGACGTCAGGCCATTTGTACATTCAGTGGACTTGGCTCGATTTTTGGCATCTCTAAGCTGTGTCCATTGGAGACGCAGACAAGTGCCTTCGGGGCAACAGAGGCACTCCAGATGGTGGTGTTCAGATAGGCTCCCCAGTACTCTGCCTCCTGTCTGGGCCAGTGCTCTGAATGCCACGGACCACTCTCAGCACATCCCTGCAGCTGCTGTTGACTCTTGGAAGGAGCGCAGCAAACATACTGTGACTTATCAGGGGAAACCTGCAGATGATTAACTCTGGGCCCATTATATGCTGCATTTCCACTCAAGTGGACTCCAGGCTGGGGGTAAAAGCAGGGGAGGAGAGAGGACAGACAGAGTGGAACACCAGGAGTTTGGCAGCAATTGTGTTTTCTCCAGCAAGAAAGACACATTGGTAGAAGAAAAAAAGAGAAAAAAACAAAAACAAAAACATTTAGAGATATACAAACATAAGTTCAGGTTCCTGCTATTTCACTCATTACCTGTGTGAACTTGATAGATTTTGGTAGCTATCTGCCAAGCATTCTTTCCAATAGTCCTCAGTTTGGAAAGAGCAATCTCTTCCTTTGGGGCACTCCTTTCCTATTCCATATGGTCTGAGGGTTCTGCCCTCTAACACCCCTAAACCTTCCTCTCTCCTACTGTTTGGTGATTGGGCCCAGTGGTTTCAACACAGCATAACAGCCTCCTAGCCATTAGCAAATAAATTGAGCAAATTTCTTTTTTTTTTTTTTAAAGATTTATTTATTTACCCATACAAGCACTGGGGTACAGGCCAGAGGTATGGGGGGGGGGTGAGAGGATTCACCACAGAGAGCAGGGAGCAGAACAGGCAGATCAAGGGAAATACACTGCTGAGGGGAGCAGCAGGCACAGCAGGAGAGGTCTGCCGAGCCATGTGGGTCCCCGCCCTGGCTGGCAGCAGGGATTGAACTTGTGCTGCAGTGGCTGCGGTTTGCTTCATAGTGCGTTGCTTAACCCACTGCGCCACCAGGCAGGCCCAAATTGAGCAAATTTCTAAATTGAGCAAAGCTATATAGAATGTTAATATACCTTATAACTTCAAAATGAGGGGAGAAGTAACTGTCATTCTAGCTGAGTGAAATATAGTCATCTAAAGCTAAAAAGGTATTTTACTTCTTTGAATCACTGCCATGGTTACCTAGATTTATGGGGGCAATGTGGGTTTACACATGTGAATTTTCCTGGCAGCTGTGGGTTATCCTTTCATGGGTAAACCCCACTCCCTTTTTCCTTTTTGACCATATTATTTACAGATTTTTCTAAAATGTTTTGCACGCATCTCTTATTTTTAAATTGGGAGATGCTACATTTAAATATCTTCATTTAACTGTGACAGGGTGGTCCCCAGGAAAGAGAGAAGTTCCAAAATCCTGGTTCCACCCTAAGTGGGTGGAGCTAAGCAGGGATAAAAAAATTCTGCAAAAAAATAAATAAATAAATAAAAACACAGAAGGAAGGGGGAAAAAAGGCAGGATAAAAAGCAGCAAAAAAAGGCATGTTTTTTTGCATGTGGAGCAAAAAAAAAATATAAAAAAACTGCACTTGCTTTTTAGTCTTAAACTAGTTAAAATAAATGTGAGTAAAAGACCCATGGGGAGGTTAACAATAGCAGTTTTCATCTTAATTTTAATTTTGCTCCTTTCCTCCCAAATTTATCTAACTCTTTCTAACCCTTTTCTATGAGTCTCCACTGAAAGGTCCTTTAAACTTGTGGCAAGCTTTTAAACCTTGCTTTAAGCCAATCTTATTTAGCTAAACTTTTACCCTCAAAAAAAATAAGTAACTTTAAATGCTTAACTTATAATAACTATATTTTTTGTCCTTTCTGTATTATACCCTAATTGTATTAAAGTTCCTTTCCATTAAAAATCTTATATATTTATCTTAATGCAACAAGTGGCAAAACCCATTAAAAAAAACAGGTTTGGGGGTTCTGGGGTGCCCCTCTCCCTGCTCTGTAACATAACGTCTCCTGGACAGCTCAAGGTTATCGAAATGAGAATCAATTAATAGGTTGTGTGATAATATGATTTGGCCTCTCCCTGTTTTGTTTTGTTTTTTAAAGACTCTCCCAGCTGTGCTTCCTAACTCCTTCCTGTTCACTCAAACACCGCCCCCCCCACCGGGGTGGGGGCGGGGGAGGGGGGGGCAAACTCCCAACAAGAATGAGCTTTAGGTACCCAGGACTCATTCATAGCCAAAGCTCGGATTCTCTTCCTGTTCTGATGTCCTTGCATTCCTCTGACTCCTGAACTTCTATTTGCTTCCTGCTTTTAGTGCGGCAGTTTCTCCTCAGATCTCACCTGTGGATACAGCTGCTCTTGAGTGACCTTTGCTTCTCTTCCTCATATGCCATTCTACCTCTGCCCTTGAGCCCTGTTCTGCCTCCAGCTGGCATTTGCACCAAGCCAAACTAGGGTCCCATGATGAGGAACCAGATGTTAGTGTTTCTGTCTTCTTTCATATGGCTAAATGGACTCGGGTCATTTTTGTAGGACCAACCAACCTTACACACCACCATGACCCCAGAATAAGATTTGAAATAGCTGGGGGTGGGGAGTGTATTACGAAGATATTTGTACTCTGCAGAGGGTGTATTAGAACTGGGCAGTATGGATGTCAGTTCTCTGAGGAGGTCAATTACCGTTTTCACTTTGCATTACAGACACTTTTTTACAATTGTCCACTTTCCAAGCTTACTTCGATTCCTTCGCTGTTTACCCAGGCTACCTTACTTTTGTTCCTTCTCTGCTAATCCAGGAGTCCAAGGCCATGTGGTTAGACCACCGTTTTTCTGTTTCAACAGGTCCTTCTCTTCATCTCCATAAAGATGATTTAAGAGGTAAAACAAAAATGTATGTATATACATGTAGAGAATGGATCTTACTCTACTCTCGGGCTAAAAGGGGCTAACATGTTAGTATCATTCTACAGAGAGCACCCAAGAACCCAGCCTCTGATATGCATGAAGAAATCTCCCCTTTATTTCCTTCCCTCCTGTTTACCTCATATCTTAAACTGCTCACCTTGACTCTCTGATCCCCCACATACTTGAATAAGGTGGTCCTTAACCTTAGTCATATTGGAATCATCCAGAGAGCTTTTAAAAAATTTTGATGTCCTAGCTAAAACACAAGCACCCTCCCTTTTGCTTACTCTTCCTTGGGCATGCTAGCTCTCTGTTTCTTGTTCTTTTTTTTTCAAATTTTTAGGGTTTTTTTTGGTTATATATATATATTACATCTTCATTTTTGTACAATGTATGCTTTTTCAGATGTAGTCCCCATGATTCTTTGAATACGTCAGATACCATCTCGCTCCAGGACTTTTGACTTGCTGTTTCTTTCCACCTAGAATGCTCTTTGTCCAGATTTCTACATGACTTACTTCCTCACATCTTTCCGGTGTTTGTTTATTTGACACATTTTCATTGAGAGATCTTGCAACTGTTTGAAATTTAAAGTTAAAATGAAATATTCTTTCCATTTTTATTGCTTTCTTCTCCTTGTAGTGGTTATGACCACTTAGCACACTATACATTTCCCTTTTTATTATTGTTTTCCTGCACATCTTTTCCGTTGTAAACTTTTTAATGTGAGCAACATTAGGAGAGATAGTCTAACCTATTTTTGTTTATTGCTCTGTCTTCTATTTCTGAAACAGTCTTGGCACATAGTAAATACTTCAGAAACATTTGTTGAATGAATGACTGAATGAATGGATAAAGGACTGCAATCTCCTCTTATCTCTGGTTCAGATAAAATACCTTCCTGACCCTTCTATCTAAAGTAGCCAGTCTCATTCTAGTTATTTTTCATATCAGCATGTAGTATTTTTTATAGTACTCATTATTATCTGAAATAATTCTATTTATTGCTTATTTTATGATCTAGAGACCTGTGATGTCAACATATAGTAGATTGTCAATAAATATTCATTAAATAAATGAAAAACTGTGCTAAAGGATTCACATGGATTATTTCACCTCCTCCTCCTCCTCGTATTAGCCCTTACTAAACAGTATCATTAGAGTCTCCTTTGCTCAAAGGACAAAACAGAGGTTATAAAGAGCTTGCATAGCTTGAAAGTGGTAAGAACACAGATTTGAACATAGGTAGTTTGACCCCAGAACTCATTCTGCAGTTTAGTTAACTGCAGGACTTCTTAGAGCCTTCAATTCTAGAGTTTACAACGGAAAAGATGGATATGAATCATTCATTGCCCAAACTTACTTTGACGACAGAATCATCTTTTCTTTTGTGGAATATCCTGTAGTTTTATAGATATGTTCTAGAAATGCTGTCGTAAAGTTTCTAGCCCATTTGGTTGGGAAATTGGTGAAGCTGAATTTATAGGTCAATAACAGGGTTCCATTATAATTCCATGTGGCCTAATATTCGGGATGTGCAATAGTCTTTTTGATGGGAAAGCAAAGACAATCCAGAGTTACTGCCAAAAAAGTAATAGCGGAAGAGGAAGTTCCAGGGAGACACAGGGGAGGAAAAGAGAAGAAAAGGCAGGCAAAAATTCTAGTAAGAAAAGGGTGAAGATGTACATCTATTTCAGCAATATCTATAACTGTTCATATGTGGGGCTGAGTAAACATGGCCACAGAAATTTAAATTTGACCTCTAACACAGGAATCTGCAGATTCTCAAGGGGCAAGGAGACATTGGAATTATCTGCTCAACATCTCTTTTCTTTCTCTTTCTACTAGAACCACCCATTTCCTCTTGTAATTCGCCCTCTTTCGCTCAGCCTTGTCTTCCTTAAGTCAGTCTCTTTACCAGTGGAAGGTGTAAAAAGGAATAGGTCACTTTTTGCAGTTCAAATCAGTGGGATATCAAGGCAAATCTCCTTGAGGGCTTCTGGGAAAGATTTGCCTATGCATGGAAAAGAGACACATTGGAAGAAGTATTATGTCTGTGATGGTTGGGACTGGAAAAAGCTAACATAACAATGAGAATGGCAGAGCAGACAAATGGGAAGAACCATCACTTACCCAACCTACATACCCCCATCTGGACTTCTTTTTTTTTTTTTATTTTAAGATTTATTTATTTATGCACACAAGAGCTGTGGTACAGGCCAGAGCCGCAGGAGGTGAGAGGGTTCACCAAACAGAGTAGGGAGCAGAACAGGCAGACGGCTGAAACATACTGCTGAGGGCAGCAGCAGGCAAGGCAGGAGAGGTCTGCTGCACCATGTGGGTCCCCTCCCTGGCTGGCAGCAGGGATGGAACTCGTGCTGCAGTGGCTGTGGTTTGCTTCATAGTGCGTTGCTTAACCCACTGCGCCACCGGGGCGCCCCCCCCCCCCCAATCTGGACTTCTTATGTGAAAGAATGACTGCTTCTTATTATTAAAGTCATCTTTAAAAAGTTCTGTTATTTGTAGCCAAAGCATTTAAACTGGTACTCGTAGGAGCTCGGACTCCATCCATCTCCCTCCATGTGCTTTCACAGGTCAGAGTCTGAACACTCGAGAGGAAGACCGCAGCAGTGAGGAAGGCCATTCTTCTTGGAATCAAAGACATTAATGGATCAAAAAATTCATGGCACAGGGAAGGGGGAGATTTGAATTTGAGTTTTAATCATGTCTAGATGAAGGCACATAAGTGCCAATGCAAAAAATAATTTAGTGCACCTTTAACCCAATATTCAGTACGTATTTGCTCAGTATTTATTTAATGAGATGGAGACTATATGATTTTCTCTTAATTGAAACTGTAGATCTCTTTGTCTTTGAAAGAGCTTTATCACATATATTGACTATAACATGATATTTTTTACTTATTTGGAATTGTTTTCCATAGAGCTATTTTGGATTCTAGTTGCAATTGATATTAAGAGTACACATAGCTTATATGCATATGTTTATCATGGGCTGAAGAAATGCACAAAAGATTTTTCTTTCTGGCTTTCCTTTTTGTCTTTGTATCGTTCTTAGTATTCTGTGTTTAATTTTCATATGTGCTTTTATTTTTTAATCTGATATCTTGGGACGTGTATTAAGGGGATTAAATTTTAGAGAAGGAATTAAACCATTATTTCCTGTGAATAGAAATATGCCATGCATTATTTGATTTCAGAATTTCATCTACGGCTTCCTATTTCAGGTGGTTGTCAGTGGACTGTTTCAGGAATGAAGGGCTGTGCCTTAGTTATGCGTGCAGTTTTCAGAGGGTGTTGCCACAGAGATGGATGGGTTGCCAGCACAAGAGTACTGCCTTGACTGGCAAAAGTGGAACTAATGTTGGAACCAGATATGAGGGGAGCAGCTGTCAAATCAGTGGTGTAATACTAAAGATTTCCAAATTGTGGCGGCTGAGGGTTTTTAGGGATTCCTCCTGTTCCTAAACAAGCTTCTCTTTTGCTAGATGCCCAACTATGGGGCTGTCCCTGAGTCTTGTTAAATAGATCTGAGACATTCAGGAGAGGAAGAGAGTAGAAAATGGGCTGGTGGTGGGGTGGGGGCAGAGGTGAGCACAATGGACTATGGTGGAGGACTGTGGGTGTTTTGGTGACGAGAAAAGTATAGTGACCACACCTGAGGATGGAATCATATATTGTGAAAAAATAAACAAGGATGTTAAAAGCAAAATCAAAAAATATTTCACTTAAAACCTGTAGTGTGGGGCCTCCCTGGTGGTGCAGTGGGTTAAGCAACGCACTATGAAGCAAACAGCAACAACTGCAACACCAGTTCGATTCCTGCTGCCGGCCAGGGAGGGGACCCACATGGTGCGGCAGACCTCTCCTGCTGTGCCCACTGCTCCCCTCAGCAGTGTGCTTCCCTTGATCTGCCTGTTCTGCTCCCTGCTCTCTGTGGTGAATCCTCTCACCCCCCACACCTCTGGCCTGTACCCCAGTGCTTGTATGCATAAATAAATATTTTTTTAAAATTTAAAAAAACCTGTAGTGTCTGCTCTTCCTTCACCTCAAACACAAAGTTAACTGTGTTCTTTCTTGAGAGCCTTTAGGTATAGTCTAGAGAAGATGTAGACCCAGCTCTTGAATTGCTGATAATTCTCGGGTAATGGAAACTCAATAAAAGAAATACAGAGAATTTCTCCTTGTCCAGAAAATCCTGTCTACATACTCCCTTCAGGAAAGTCAGACAGGGTCTAACTTCAACATACCTTTAGAAGCCCCACAAGAGCAGTCTTACCCCTCAATTCATGAACTTGCTCAGGTAACAAATCCAAGGCCACAATTTAGTGAGTGGAAAAGTGAGAATGAATATCCAATTTATCTAGCTCCCAACATCTGGACACAGAAACCATTTTGCTCAATGAGAACTGTCAAAGTTTATGTCAAGTAACTTCACACACAAGAAAACCCAGTGAAAGTTTTGCTGTCAGAAAAAGATATTGATCCTCACCCCCACTTGTCACTATTTTCCACCTTTCATTTTTACTCAAAATCTAGTAAAGCCTATTACTCTCTGTATAGAGCACTGGTTCCTAACTAGAGATGCAAGAGTTTGGGCTTCACACCCACCAGAGCAAAATCAGCTAACTGCATCTGGCAAACACTGTAGTTCTACTGATTTGAGACATGTCTCAAGGGTTTTTTTGCTACATCATTTGTGGCATGTCCCTCTGTCGCTTCCTTTTCAGTTTTTATGGGCTGATATAAGGAGCTTTTTTTCTTCTCTACACATATTGGCTTTGTGTTACATTTACAGATCGCAGGAGGTAATCCCAGGTTATTTACCTGGGCTCCTTAACTTTAATTTTATTTTATTTTTATTTATATATATTTGACATCAATTATAATCCCCATGTATTCCCGATCACTATATCACCAGTGCACCATCACCTCAATCTCCCATGCTCCCGTCTGCCCTCAACCCTCCCCCTCCCCTCTTCCTACCAAGTGTCCCCAGTCTGTCTTTGTCTCCTCACTTTTGGTTTTTGTGTCTTTATTGCTGTTATTGTTATTATTATTGTTCTGATTCCTTTCCTTGATCCTCCTTTGGTTCCCTTATGTTCCTCCTAAGGGAGGAACCATCTGGTATTTTTCTTTTGCCTTCTGA
>JAGFMF010011390.1:4135440-4198408 GCA_019455555.1 Galemys pyrenaicus
ATTCTAGTTTCATTCTTTTGCATGTAGCAGTCCAGTTTGCCCAGCACCACTTATTGAACAAACTGTCTTTATTCCATTGCATATTCTTTGCTCCTTTGTTAAAGATTAGTTGTTCATAAGCTTGTGGGTTTGTTTCTGGGCTTTCTATTCTATTCCATTCCTTAACTTTCTATTGCTTCATAGACTGTTTCCTTTGCACCTGTTCAGATGTGCAGAGCACTAGTATAGGCAGGGGTAGGAGACAGGAGCGAGGCAGGGGGCACTGTGAAGTTGCTACTAGTGCATTCTAATAAGAGTTCGATTCTCCTCAGGTGCGGTAGGTACCTGAGTTGGGTGGGTGGTGGTGAAGGATAAACAGTGATCCTCCCAAGTTAAAGCACCCTAAGTGATCTTGTGCTAGCTTCAGTTATAGCTCTCAGCAGTGGCTCAGCTCTGCCCTATGGTTCTGCAACCAGTCAATAGATACAGCACCAGAAGAGGGTTATGGCCAGCACAGTGTTATGGTGGGGTTTGTTCCTTTTACCTTTTGATTGCAGAACCAGTGCTCTGGGGGCACTTGCTTCTGCAGCTAAGGTGCAGATACTTTGAACTCTGGTTAATAACATTTTACCATTTAATAATTATCTCAGTTTTGGCCCCAGGTGGGAGTGAAATTAGGAATGTCACATAATATAGCCACAAGGTGCAGAAAACGGCTACTTCTTCCTTTTTTTTTTTTTTTTTTTGATAATTTAGAGACTGTAGCAGCTTCTGTATAGAGACACAGGTGAGCCAATCTAGATTACCCCATGAGTTGGGGCTCTAGCTATTCACATCTAGGTGCCCCAGTCTCAAGCCGACAATCACCACCTTGCAGACCCTGTGCGGGCAGACACCAAGAGTTACACTATTCTCAATATCCCCTGTAGGGCTGCGGGGTGTTTCACTCTGACTCTGCTTGCCTAGTTGCTGTCCTCCAGTTCAGTATCTGTGTTCGCAGCACTGATCTACAACTCTGGCATTCTGCCTCAGGTATCTGTACCACTACCCTGCAATTTGCCAGAGGTAGATCCTCTGTCCTGCACATCGATTCTGTATATGCCCCCTCCCCAGTGCAGTTCGTAAGTTTTATAGTTACTGATGTGGGCGAGGTTCTTTCGGTCAGCAACAGTAGAGAAGTTCTATTTGGTAGCCATCATGGAGAGATGGCTCTTAGGTTGCACTGCTCAGGAAATGCTCCAAATACAATTAAATTGTATTTTTTCCTACCCCCTCTACTGCATTGTCCATCGTAAAGAGTACAATAATTATCTGTTCATCATCATCATTTGTTTATGTCTGGTTTAGTTGTAAATATGTGGAGGTGAACCTGGTGTCTTCACTTTTATGCCATCTTGCCAGACTTTCCTCCCTGGGTTTTCTAGAGACTCAAATACAAGAGTGTATGCTGACTTGTGAAGACAAAGTTAAGCATCAGTCTTCTTTTCCTCTCATAATCAAACCATAAGCTATATTCTTGTTAACAAAGCTATAGAACTAATGCTTTTCTTTGTATTTGAGTTATTTCTACATGCTGATTTCCAATTCATAATTTTAGCAACATATTTTATTTTGTCACTACATCTCTGCATTTTGAGTAAACATTTAAAATTTGTTTCTTGCATTGGTAATAAATGCAGTTGAGCTGTTTAGGTCCAATAAGAATTTTAATAAGGACAAAAATTTGCTGCTTTTAGCATGCCTAATAATTTCCATCTTTGTCTCACTTGAAAAACCTAAGTATTAGTATTTTGTGTTTATTCTTTCCACTTATTTTTATAAAATAAATTCAAACAAAATATTCAAATCATCTATGCTTTACAGATAATAAAACAATCTAGACAAAACAGAACCAGTTACTGGCAACACCATCATGAAAACTTTATTAGTCACTAAATGTTTGGGAATTCCAATTTAGGCATAGAAAAGGTGACTTTTGGGGTGTCAAAGGACAATGTCAGGGTCTTGTTCAGCTGTATGTCATAGTACCTAGAAATACACCATTCATAAAATGCTTGCTTAGGTGGGCCCTCCTGGTGGTGCAGGGTTAAGCAACGCACTATGAAGCAAACCGCAGCCACTGCAGCACGAGTTCGATCCCAGCCGCCAGCCAGGGAGGGGACACACATGGCGTGGCAAACCTCTCCTGCCTTGTCCACTGCTCCCCTCAGCATTGTCTTTCAGTCGATCTTCCTGTTCTGCTCCCCACTCTGTCTCTGGTGGATACTCTCATCCCGCGCACTTCTGGCCTGTACCCCAGTTCTTGTATGAATAGAAAAATAAATCTTTTAAAAAAATGCATGCTTAGGGGATGAATTCCATGCCTTCTGAGTATAGATTTGTAAGTTTGATAAATTTTACTTGACTTTTAAGAAGAATACATTATCATTTTAATTCTACTTCCTCAATTATTATGTTCAGGCTATTTCAAATGTCTAGATTCAAGTCTGTCCAGATCCCAATGCAAGTATGAAAATATCTGGGGCAAAGACAAAATCCTTATTATGTGCTAGAATTCACAAGAAAGAATAAGATAATTAGAAGTTGTTTTTCTTCAAATCACCTCTTTTGAAGTAGTTGGCAAAATATTCAGTGAGAAATTTCAAATGTAACAATTTAAAAGTTTAAAAATAATCCAAGATAAATGCAAAAGTACATACTAGACCTTATCAACACTATGAATGTATTCACTGGTTGAATACACATTCTAATTTGTGTATGTCAAAAGCTTTCATCATGAAAATAGAATTACAATAAGAAAGGACAAAATTTAAAAGCACATAGACTAAGAATTAAACTTCGTGATTGAATTCTAAACCTAACCCTTGTTAACTGTATGATTTTGGGAAAGTAACTTGACTCTATAGGTCAGTTCTATCAGAATGTAAAAAGGCAAAAATGGTACTGTCTCCACACTGGAGTTCAGAACCAATTATGAGACAGTTTAGGAAAAGTATAGGGTGGTGATCAAAATATCACCTGTTAAACTGCTAAAGAGTAAAACTGAAGATGTGGCTTAGATGTGTGGCAACAACAGGCTTCCTAATGTGGAACCCCAGCTATGCATCAAGTATTATTGACCTGTTCTCTCCTGTGCAGGATCTTGCCACTGTTAAATGTATGGGATGTAGAATCAGGACGGAATGGGTAGGGTATTCTGTGGATTGCCAGTTAAAATGAGGTAGGATGGGACTGAGATGAGCATTTTTAAATTCTCCTCCCTACCTCATTAAGAAGAAAAGTCACACCTCTTTTCTTGAGAGGGGTTGGCAGAAAGTGGGCAGGAATATTACATTATTAAAACCTGTTCCACAAGGAAAACAGAAAATGAAAGTGGGGGAGTGGGTGAGTTTTATCCTTTAACATTTCTTGGACTTTTGTTTTCTAAATTCATTAGACTTAACTATTTAGCCTATATTCAGCCAGGCTGAGGCTCATCCCTTGTGGGGAAGAGATCAGAAAACTATCAGGGAAGTACTATTCTCATTTCCATAAGGCTCTTCCCCCAGTGCTAATCATGCTCCCCTGTGGGTCCTCCTGGTATATACTCCAGGTCAGTAGCGTTGCTTCTGCCCTATTTCACAAAATGCTCTGAAATAGGCCAGATGAGTACATCATATTCATTAACTTGGAGGCAACATTGTACCCAAGACTGAAAATCAATTCCCTATTTTATTTCTCAACCCAAATTATGTCTAGTCAAGCTTTCCAATTACATATTGCATTAATTTGGGCCCACTGAGAAGCAGATGTTCAGAAAGGAGTCAGGCATGTGAGAGAATTGGAAGAGGGAACAGGAGAAGGTGAGGAGAGCCTTCAAACAATAGTGCAAATCTGATACCTGTGAAGAGAAGGAAGAGAGGAGGACTAGGTAGGAAGAATCTCAGTCTATGGTGCAGCTCTTAGAGATGTTAGTGTTGACTGATGGGGAATCATCAAGTCAGAGTTGGTTGTTGGAGGAGTTCTACGTTTCACTGCAATGAGCCAGTTAGGGTACTCTACTTCTCCTTAGTCATTGTAGGAACAGTTGGCAGGAAGTGTGGTCTCAGTTTGAGTACAGTGGTGGATTCAGAAGCTGTCAGTCAATTATAGTCTCTGCAGCAGATCTGCAGAGAAATGTGTATATGACTGAAATGTGTATATAGCTTACCAGAGCTTCTACAATGTTATTGAATGATAATATAAATGTAAAGATTCTTCAAAAATAACACATAATTAGATGTTTTAATATGAATTAAGTAGACTTCTTCCCATGATCAAATTCTAGATAAAAAGTACAGTTAAAATTAGATCACCTTGCAAGTTAAATCCAAATAACTTAGAATGCAAAAGTATTAAAGCCTTTATAATTATTAAAAAGTTAAAGAATTATAAGTTAAAGAATCAATTCTCTTGAGTTTATTAAAGTTCCCTAACTTCAAATTCAAAAATGTGTGTTCTCTAATTTCTGATCCTCTCAGTCCTAACCAAGAGAGGGCAGATGTGGGGGTAGATTCCCTCAGCAGCACATTACCTGAAATGGATGTGATTCCTTCAAGAATTTGAACTTTGGCTTCCTTATCCCCTTCATCATACACACACATGTATGTATATATGTATGTCATGTATGTCACACACATACACATCTGTCCATCTCTTTACTTCCCATTGAGACCTGTGTTTTATTTCTTTTCCAAATAAAAAAGAAATGAAAAAAGAAAAGTCCAAAGAATTCCTAGAATATACAAGATTATAAGAGTTCTAGCTCAATTACTATATAATTTAAAATGCAAGTTGACCTCTAGATTATAATCCAGTTAACACAGAAAAAATTATGCTCGCAAATCACATCACTTGGTGAGGTCAAAGATAGTATCAAAAATATCCTAATTAAAGTAAGTAGGAGATAATCTGAGTTTTCATCTCACCAAGATTCATTCATTCATTCATGCCACAAATAGACATTGAATACCTACTATATTTCAGGAGGTATTCTGATAATGAATAAAGTAGACAAATGTCCTTGCCCACATCAAGCAAAATTGCATCTTATTGGGAAAGACATTATTCAGAGGAGATAAATAATTAAATAAGTAGCATCTTGGTGAAATGATAAGGAGGAAAAATATGAGCAGGAGCTTATCAAATGTAGGGAGAGGATTAGAATTTTAAATAGGGTAGTTAGGGATGGTGATTTTGAACAAAAATCAAAAGAATGTTAAAGGACATGCCATGAGGCTATCTAGGGAGTCATCATACTAAGTTATGGGGACATACATGTACAAAGATAGAGACAGGAGTGTTCCTGGGCTGAATAACAAACAGCAAGGAGGCCTGTGTGGCTGGAGTATAGTGAGCAAGGTGGGAGGGATAAGGGATGAGCTCAGCGGGACAGATCATGTTAGCATTTACTCTGATGAGCTGGGAACCAATGAAGAGTTCAGAGCACATATTGATTTGAACAAGATCACCCTGGATGGTGTGTTGAGAAGAAATTCTGGGGAGCCACGTACAGAAGCAAGAGAATTATGTAGAAAGTTACTGCAATACCATAGGGAAGAGATGAATGTGTCTTGAATAATAGTGACAAATGATTGAGTTTCTGTATATTATTTGAAGGCAGTCACTCTTTTGGAGTTAAGGAAAATGTGAACTCCGAGCTGAAACTCAATTAGGAGAAATCACTAATCGAGAAGTTAATCTCTTACTTCCATTGTGAGAGGAAATGGCACTTGTAACACGCCTGGCTTCTATAAAAGTTTATAATCTTCACATGGTGGCAGCCCTGGTCAACAGTACCATTCCTTCCTGTCACACATCTACATACCTCTCCATTTCTTTATTTCCCATTGAGTCCTGAGTTATAGCACCCCATGCTGGGAAGACTGAGTCTCCATCTAGACACATAGCTACCACATCCGCCAGCAGCACTTCAGTCCTGAGCCACAGGTGTTGCCTTTCCCTTTTGCTATGACTAAGCTGCCTGCTCCTACGGGTGACCTCCTCCTGCTCCCTACATTTGTTTCAACGGGATAATCACCCTCAACAGAGACCTGAATAAAGCTGCTTTGGGAACCTGTGCCCCTGCAGATGTAGTGAGTTTCTATTACTTATGTACTACTCAAGATCTTATCTCTTACTT
Source organism: Galemys pyrenaicus (assembly GCA_019455555.1). Classification (NCBI taxonomy): domain Eukaryota; kingdom Metazoa; phylum Chordata; class Mammalia; order Eulipotyphla; family Talpidae; genus Galemys; species Galemys pyrenaicus. Next base: position 4,141,580 of record JAGFMF010011390.1, read on the forward strand.
TTAATCTCACTAAGCCTTGAGTAGCATTTCTTTCAGCTACATCTTTTTCACCAGCAAGAGATTAGGCATCTCGTATTTCCTTCTTCTATTATATTTTTTTCTTGCTTTTATTGGGAGTCACTAAGACTCATCTGAGTTTATAGCAGTTCAACCTGATATTTTAGGTTGCTCCTTCTCTCCATCTACCAATGGTAAAGCTAGTACTGAGTATCTTCTTTTGCTTTCTTACACATTTTCCTGCCCAGATAGTCACTTTTCTTACACTTAAGTTTTGATTTGTGCAGTGTCCCCCTAGGGAGTCATGAAATCTATGCATTCCGTATTTGCCAAAAGTAAAGAAATTTGCACTTTCACCTTGCTGAGCTGTATAATATTCCCAGGTGATAGTCTTCCAGTAAAAAGTAGCCAACCCAAGCCTGGAGTTGACTTATCATGTCTTTTCCCAGCTCTGCACAGGCAGGACTTTACCATTCTGCTATTGCTCTTACTGAGAATAGGCTAAACACATGTTCTTTGCAGGCTGGAATATCTGAAAGAGAATGGAGAAGAGGAAAGGAACGTCAATTACGTCTGATCTTTATTCTGTGCCCTGTTCCTTATCCCAAACTCATCAAAGTTGCTTTTTCCCTCCTGGGAAGTAGTAAGTATATAGGTGGGAAGATTACGTTAGAAGAGATTTCCCTATATGGAAGGAAATATTTGGAATAGAAGGTATTTCTCTATTAAGTATGTAGCATACTTAGTACAATACCTAAAAAGAGGTTAGTGCTCACTAAATATTGACTACTCGACTCTCCCTGGTGGCGCAGTGGGTTAAGCAATGCACTGTGAAGCAAAGTGCAGCCACTGCAGCATGAGTTCAATCCCTGCCACCAGCAGGGGAGGTGGCCCACATGGCGCTGCAGACCTTGGCAGACCTCTCCTGCCTTGCCCATTGCTCCCCTCTTCAGTGTGTTTCAGTCGATCTGCCTGTTCTGTTCCCCATTCTGTCTCTGGTGGATCCTCTCACCCCTGCCCCCACACTTCTGGCCTGTACCCCAGTTCTTATGCGAATAAAGAAATAAATCTTTAATAAAAAAATAAATACTGACTACTATAGTACAAAATCATTGAAAAATTAACATTAAAATTGTCAGTTTGTTGTTTATAGAACTAGCTAAAGGGGAAAGTAAAATTATAGAAGTAGATAGCCATGCAAATTTTACAATATTGAATCTTTTTCTTAGAGGTTTTTGAGGAGTAAAACTCTCTGCCTTAAATTGTCCTTTTATTGAGCATCTATGACTATAGTCTGCTTCAGACATGGAAAGACTCTCCAGATAGATGAACACAATTGGTCAAGTATGATTTTTTTTTTAGATTTCAGGATTACAGAATTAGATTAATCCTAATCCAATCTTTAGTCGTGATACAGTCTCCTAATTTGTCACTTCCCTTCTTCCCTCTTGTCTTGCCTTCTTCCTAACTTGTTCCCTCTTTGAGAGGATCTTATAATATTAATACCTTGTTCTGAGTGAAATAAAATTTTACTCTTCTCTCACCCTTCCCCTCCTTCCTCTCCCAGGCAACTTGTCTTTTTTTCTTGGATCAACTTTGAAATTTGAATAAACACTGAAAGTGACAAATTTGTCACATCTGGAGGGGAAAAAAGGCTGTTTCTTTTGGTTTCTCCAGAATTCTAAGCGCATCCCAAAAGCTCAAAGGAAGGGTGCGGTTTTGACTCAAACTTTGCCCTGTTTGCCAACCTCAGGGAGTCTGGGTTGAGTTAGGGGGAATGTAACAAAACCTGACAACAGACAAGTCTAATGTGGTTTGGAGTTTTATTATGAAACTTCTGTGTAGTTCTGCTTTTCACCCAGTTGTGTCATAAGAAAACAACCAAAACATTCATTTTAGTTTTTGCTAACCATCTTTTAGAATAACACAATACATATTAAAGCTTAATATGTATTGTAACTAACAAATTACTATAAGGTATAAAGTTGTATCATGTACTGATTCACAAGTTAGTTTTAAATGATTTCCTTACTTTCCTTCAATTATAAGTATGATTTAATATATATTTATAAATATTTACTATCACATTTATATAAAAATATACATAATAAAATACATACATTGAAAATTTTAAATGGTTATATTAGCAATTTATATTATTGAGAGAAAAATTGAATTAGATTAGAAAGAGGGAAAATTATGTATGGGGCAGTTTCTTAATTCATTCGACTGGCAACTGATATCATGCTAGGTGCTGAGGAAAATGCATGGATGATTTGGAATATGGACTTTAGGAGAAAGACAATTAAGGACTTTAGGAGAGACACAAAAATAAAATACGTGAATTTACTTTATTTAAAAAATTTCTTTAAAATGGATACGTTTCTTTTTTGACTAACTTATTTTTTATTAAGGTAATAATTTATAATACTATATGTGTCTTACAAGTATAGGTTCACACATCTTCAAATTTATGTTACCACACTTCACCTGTCACCAAAACTCCATTTATTCTTCTGATTCAAGAGTTTGTTTCGGCTTGGTTTTGTCTGTTCCTTTGCTTTATTTCTTTATATTTCACATATTGGATAAAATCATTTGGTTTTTTTTGTTTCTCTTTCTGACTTAAAATATATATATATTTTTAATATTCAGTGAAAGATTAAATTTGGCAAGTATCTTCCTATATCTTACTCTTATCTACCTGTTATCTGCTCTTATCTACCTTACTCCGGTATCTTCCTGTTACCTTTAACTCAGTCATTTAGAGGTATGCTCTATTTACCCAGAGATCCAATCACAGGCTCTGTGGGTGCCAGAGACATCTCAAGATTTAACCTGAGGTCCAGTTCTATTTATTTATTTATTTTTTTCCCCAGTTCTCTTTAGACTGCATGTATCTGCTTTTCATCCCTCAGAGAGGCAACAGTTAGAAAGAAATCTTTCCAGTTGTTACAAGTGGTTGAGTGATTAAAAAGTGCAGTATTGACAGTGTCTACAACTACATTAGGTGAAGGTAGGGAAAAGACATGATTATATAGTATATTAATGACTCATTCCATATTTCACAAGAGGAACAATGACCAAAGCAGAACATTTTTTTTACAGTTATTTTGAATAAAGCTTTGAGAAGAGAATTTTAACAAAATAAAGTCTGTTCAATAATTTAAAAATCTTTACTAGGATACAAGTCAAAAATATAAAGTTAGGAGTCAAAATGATTTCATTTGTACCTCATTATACACGATTAATGGTAGACTTTCATTGACTTCAGATCATTAAAACTGTATTTCTAAGATTTCCAAATAATTATGCTGGGAACTATATAAAATAAGTAAAGTTATGAGGTTTATACCGATGATCATTTATTATAGCAAGGAACTGAAAGAAAGGTATTTCAGTTCTTCTTAAGTAAGTGAGGCAGTTGTGAAAAGAGCTCAGAGGAGAGACTATCAAGAGGAGAGACTATCAAGAGCAATTGTTAATTCTAGCCTTCTTCCACCAATGACGCCAAACCAGATTGTTCTAATTCTCCCTTGATTATTATACACACATGTACACACACACACACATACGCACACCCCTCAAGTTTCTAACAAAGTCAACATTACTTAAAAATAATATTGCTTTCATTTATCTATTTGTCTACCATACATTAGTTCAGTAAGTATTTATTATTCACCTATCATGAGGAAATGCACTTTGCTGGACTCAGTATTAACAAATATCTCAGCCGAAGAACAATTGCATGGCACTAAGAGTTTAATAAAATGAAACTTCTATGGGAAATATGAGTTATTTACAAAATAAATGAGCTTAAATGTATGGAGAAAGTAGCACTCAGTTTTCAAAACTGAGAGTTGTTTGCTTTTCTCAAGAACACTCCTAAACTACCTTGTCAGTAAAGATAAAATCATGCCATTTATGGCAACATGAGTGGATTTGGAATTAAACACTAAGTGAAATAAATCAGAATGAGAAAGACAAAAAAAAATAAACTACCTTATAATTCTGAATTTGAGTTTTAATTACTAACAAGTGAAAAACTCTCCCCATGACAAGGAACATCAGCGATGGATTATTTAATTCTTATTGTGGTTTATTTCATTATATGATGAGTCACTTTTTCTCCTTTGTTAGTTTCAGAGGTTGAGAAAAGTTTGGTGGCTGTGTTACAAAGGCTACAAAAAAAATAAATTGTTGTTCTTCAAGCTGTGTAAGTCTCTCTCCCGATCCTGGCTATGTACTTTTATCCATTGCCAACTAGACATTTCCCCATTAGTGGTCCACAGGCACAGGCAGCTCAGTACAGTATAAACTGAACTTTATGTGGTCACCCACAAACCTAATCTTGAATTCTCTCTCATAATTATTAGTAGCACCCATCTGCCTAGTTTCTCATACTAGAAATCAAATACTCATCAAGATCCTTTCTTTGCTGGCACTCCTCATGGTTATTAGATCATCATGTTCTGTTGATTTTATATTCTGAATAGGTCTAAAATCATGTTGCTATTGCTATGTGGCAAATCGTGGGATTGATTAGCCAGTTTGGCTTCCGAGTCTGTGTCTCTAACCACTACACTGCATTCCATCCTGACATATAGAGCCTGACACATAACCAATGTTGGAGAATATGATTTATATCTGTGAACAATCAAGAGTGCCTAATAATGAGCATTCAGTCACAGACAGTGCTAGACTTCTCCAGGCTTCCTTACACTGATATGTCTCTGGAAAACTCAGGACATGAAAGAGCAGAGAAATGATCATCTTTGCAGCAGGCTGACAGGGAGAGAGGAGGAGATGGAGGACAAGGGATAGGAAGAAGTTGAGAAGAAGAAAGAGGAAGAGGAGGAGAAAACAAAAAGGGGACTTGTGTATGCATGTTCAATTAGTTTTTTTCATACACATCTGTCAGATTAAATACATTCTTCTTTCCTGGATGAGAGAAAAGTTCAAGAGTGGAAGTTTAGTGCATTGACTAATGGAACTCTCCACACCTGGAAGAAGACATAAGGAATTGGAAAGAGATACACTTTCCCAATGCAATATGCATGTCTTTATTACCTTTTTTGTTCTCAATACCAATACCACATCATGCTGTAATTGTTTGTTTGTCTGTCGCTACCATCCCTTCTATCTTCACCTATACACTTCTTCTTTTTTTTATTTTAAGATTTATTTTTATTTTAAGAATTATTTTTTATTTTAAGATTTATTTATGCACACAAGAGCTGGGGTACAGGCCAGAGTCGCGGGAGGTGAGAGGATTCACCAGACAGAGTGTGATGCAGAACAGGCAGACTGACTGAAACACACTGCTGAGGGAAGCAGCGGGCGAGGCAGGGAGGGGAGTTCTGCTGAGCCATGTGGCATCAAACTTGTGCTGCAGTGGCTGCGGTTTGCTTCACAGTGCGTTGTTTAACCCACTGTGCCACCAGGGAGGTCCAGCCTCACCTATACACTTCTTAAGAGCACATGTCTTTTACCATTATTCTCTGGATCTCCAGTGACTGGCACATGAGATACACTCAATAATTGTTTATTAAATAGGGCCTCCCTGGTGGCGCAAGGGGTTGAGCACCACACTGTGGAGCTGGCGTCCATAATCACTGCAGTGCAAGTTCGATCCCTGGCCAGGGAGGTGACCCACATGGCACAGCAGACCTCTCCTGCCTGGCCTGCTGCTCTCCTCAGCAGTGTATTTCAGTGGATCTGCCTGTTCTGCTCCCTGCTCTGTCTCTGGGGAATTCTCTTACCCCTCCCCCACCCCGCCACGTCCCCAGACTGTACCCCCCAGCTCTTGTATGCATAAGTTAATAAAATCTTTAAAAAATTGTTAATTAAATGAAAGAATGAATAGGTATTTTTCTTTAATTCCCAGGAAATACAGAATTTAACACACACTAGAATTAGTTGTTAACAAATATATTAGCTGTTTCAGAACTACAGATCCTTGATTTGAGTTTATCCTCAACCTCTGTCATTCTTGGGTTTTTTTCTTCTCACTCTCTAATATAGGGACTTAACAAGTGATCTGAATAAGCTGAAAACTTCCCGCTGTCATTGCTGCTGCTTCTGAAACTGGAATCAAAAAAGGCAGTAAGGAAAGACAAATCTGGCAGCTTTGAACATATCTCAGTTCCTATCTTGTCCAGCAGAAAGAAGTTCATTATAGAGGACAAGGGCTTTGGTGTCGTTCAACCTGGTTTTGAAAACACACTCTGCAATTTACTAACTGTGTGACCTTGTGCAGATTATGCTGTAGCGTAGGAGCTATGTTCTAGTAGTTTTTAGCAATTCCCTTCTGAGAGGACGTCATCTGCTTTTCAGAAAGTTCTCATTTGACCGCTTTTATGAGTTACTCATGCACTAGCCTATGGCCTCCTTTCCATTTTTGAAACCTGCCTGCTTTATCTTCCAGACATCAGATTCTATTGTCTGATAGAGTGAGAATATCAAGAAATGTGATTTCTTTTATTTCTTTCATTTATCCTGTTTTTCTAGTTTGTGATTGTATCTCAATTAACTATTTTCTTAGTTACTGATTGACTTAATGGAATCCAGTTTCATTGACATAATTTGTGAACTTTGGCTACCACTAACATCTATTTGAACCACAGTAGCTCGTCAAATTGCCCTGATATTTTTATTGCATCTTCCAGAACCACTGAAGCTTACTACCAATGGTCACTTCCAAATGCGTCAGTATTTTAGCTGCTTGGTAAAGTTATCCAAATGTAACACATGCTTCCTTGTACCTGGTGCCACAAATTTCTGGGAATGCAATACAGAACTATTCAAATCCTAAGCATCTAAAAAAATGACTTCTAAACCATTTTAAAATCAGATCACAGAAATGAACAATTGAGAAAGACCTTCCTAGGACCCAGTTTTCCCAGAGTGGACTCCCACTATATTATGGAATAACTTCTTGTCAACCTGTTTCCACTCACTAATCCTTCCATGGTTCTCCTGTTTTAGTGAGTCAAGTTTATTCTTGTATTCACAGACTGTTGATTCACAAATTCAGAAACTCTGAAGGCTGCTAAATAATAAGTAACTGACACTTGCTCACATTTATCTAGGATTTCATACTTTGTAAAGTGTTCCACATCCACTCTCTCATAGTTTCGGAGTTCTAAAGCAAGAGAATCTTATGGATCCATCATTAAACTTCTAGAATAATTATTCTGTTATGTCTTTTTGACATCCTGGATGTGTTTGTGTCACCAAGGCCATTAATTAATTCATTCAACTAATATCTATTGAATCTCTCTCTGTATTAATTAAACACTTTCCCAGAAACTCTGGGGAAAAAAATGAGTATGGCATGATCCTTGCATTGAAGCCAGGGAGAAAGATTTGAAAGTAACCAACAAAAATGCAGCACTAAAATATCATAATATAGATTTATATAAAGAGCTAAAAGAATACAGCAGGAGGACAGATTAATTCTAGTCCAAGCTTTATGGTGATTCAGATTTCAGAAAAGAGCAAATTATTAAAAAAAAAACAACAAACAAGCGCTTAAAGCAAAGTAAGATTAATTAAAATTCATTTAAATAGCTTTCAAAAATCCATATAATAGATGAATTATTTTTTTCTTGGGGATGTGGTGACAGTTTGACAAGAGGGATAGTTGTGTAATCTAACAAACAAGATACAGTGTGATAACTTCAAAGAGGTTAGAAATCACTGGAAGTTTAAACACTGGTTTAGTCAGACTTTGTTACATATAATTTGCAGGCAATAAGTACTGAGAGAAATTTGTGCCAAATAGGCAGAACTAAGAGGTTTTAATAGCAATCACTTACACTTATCTTTATCTTAATAATTATGGTAATCATGTCTTTTTATTTGGTTACAAACATTCTTGGTTGGGGTGTGTGTGTGTTTTAAGTGATGTTTTTAGCATTGTAACATACCAAAAAGCTCTACTTGAGTTCTTTTTTAAAAGCAACTATAACAGAAGGAAGAACAAACAGGATTTCCTCTATAACTAATATTGACTTAACTTTATAGGGTCCCAAGCCTGAACCTCTCTGTTTATTCATGAAACAAAGCCAGGCTATTGGTCCATTTGGATTTACTTCCAACCTTCACAGTTCGGACTGTACAGCCAGTTTAACTCTTGGCCTCTCAGGTGACGTGACTTACAAGGGTTATAGAAAAGGCCACAGTAGTGCTTCGAGGTTGCGAAAGAAACCCATGCTCTGGCCCTTAGCCCAGTAGACTAGAGTCCCTCAGCAAAACAGTTTCCACTGCTTACACTTGGGAATTAGCCTTCCTTTAGCCTTTGTCTCAAACCATCTGGATGTTAAAAGTGCTAATAAGCAACTGTCTCACTGGTGGAATAAATTCAGTCTGGTGATTCTGTTCTGGAAGGCTCTAGAATGAAAGAGATCCTGGCAATAAAACAACATAGCAATTTCCTAAGTTTGAGGTCATTTAAGCCTACTTGTGAGAAGGCATATTGATAACCGAGAGTGGGTACTGGAGACTTTACATAGTGGCTCTGCTGTCTTTGTAGATGAAAGGGTATCTTGTCTAATACTCTCCTCATAGCTCTCTTAAATGCAGTAAGTGTGGGTCTTTTCTTAGAGATCCCAGAATTATTTCATAGCTCTTACTGTTACAATTGTTGGGAAAGTAAATGAGATTTGGCAGTTCCCTGAGAGTTATCCAGATCATTTAAAATTTGACCTCTAAGTTACTGCCAGAGGATAACAGCTTTGAGTCCTCTCAATCACAGTATTATTTAAGAAAAATATTATTTGTCCTAAGGAAGACTAGAGGGATGTGTGTGTGTGTCTCTTGATATAATACTGCATTGCCTATTACATTGGCCTATTTTGCACAGAGATGAAAACCGTGAATGTATGTGTTATTTTTTTATATAAAAAACAGATATTTAGGTAGTGGAAAAGTCATTTGTGAGATGGTTAGTGGGCACAAATTCATTTTATTCATTTTATTTCAAGGTCATGTTTCATTTTAATATTAGAGGCATTTGTCATGAATTTCAACTTTAATATTTCATAAAATTATCTTAAATATAGCAACATTGGTAATGAATTGGCATACAGCAACAACCTTTTTCTCCTCCCCACTAGGTTAAATGTCTGTTTCTATAAGTAATTCTTTCTCTCCGGCTTTAAAGTCATTTTTCTTTTGAATTTTCCTTGGAAAACTCACCCTCAGGAAACATTCCACGCACTTTCACTTTCAAGAGTAATTCATCTCGCTCACATTTCATTTAAAACTGGTTAACAGAGTTATTAACCTAATTTCACGTCTCTCTATCATATCTGATGGCTCTCTGTGATCTGGCAAAATAATAAAACAGGTATGTTGAAAACACTTTACAATTAATAACTCATTTACTTCCCATAACAATCCTTTGTATTAGGGTCAGCTCATCTAAATCCATCTAAATAGGCCATTTCTTGACTTTTACACCTAATTTATTGATTTGTTTATAAAATACTCATAGAATCTCTGCTAAATGTGAGGTACTGTCCTTAGTACTCTAGGAGTACTGGGTCATGTAATTAATAGTGTAAATTGCAGCTGATTTGCTGTATATTGTACAATTGCTAGAGACTTTGCGCATATGATCTGTGGCAACTGATATGGCAAATGCATTCCTTCTGTTCCATTAGAAGAGAGATCAGATGCTGGTCACATTCCTGTGGGACAGACTATAATATTCATGTAAGCTTTTGCCTCAGGGCTATATTAGCACTCTTGCCTTCTGCCATAATGTACTCTGAAGAGCTTGGAACTGCCTGAACATCCCACAAAACATCTCACTGATACATTACATTGATGACATCAAACAGATTGTTCAGGATGAGCAAGAAGTGGCCGGTATGCTGAAGGCCTTGGTAAGGCACAGCATTCCAGAGTGTTGGAGATAAGTCCTATGAAAATTTAGGAATCTGGGCCTCCCTGGTGGTGCGAAGGGTTTAGTGCTGCACTGTGGGGATTCCATAGCCACTGGGTATGAGCGATCCACCAGGGAGGGGGCCCACATGGCGCAGCAGACCTCTCCTGCCTTGCCCGCTGCTCTCCTCAGCAGTGTATTTTGGTCAGTCTGCCTGTTCTGTGCCCCACTCTGTCTCTGGTAAATCCTCTCACCCCCTGTGACTTTGGCCTGTACCCCAGCTTTTGTATGCATAGCTAAATACATATATATATATATAACACTTTAAAAAAAACCCAAAATTTAGGAATCTGACACTTAAGTGAAGTTTTTATGGGTCTAATGTACAGAAGCATGGTAAGATAGCCCCTTCAAAGCCAAAGGAAATTGTGACATTTTTGTATTTGTTACTACAAAGACAGAAATACAGTGCCTGGTAGGTCTCTGCAGATCCTACAGGCAATGTATTCCAAATTTACAGATACTACTCCACATACTGAATGACACAGAAAGCTTAAGGTTTGAATGGAGAAGGTCCACACTGCAGTACAAATAATAGTCCCACCACTTGGGCCATATAATCCAGCAAATCTTATAGCATTGGAAGGATCAGAGGTGGGAAATGATGTAGTGTCACATGGCAAGTTCGCAGGGAAAATAGCAATGCAAATCTCTGGGACCCTGGAGTAAGACCATGCTATATGCAGCACAGAATTATATGCCTTTGAGGAACAGGTTTGATGAGTTATGGGCACTAGCAGACAGATGCTTCCTGGGGTACCAAGTGACCATGGGTCCAGAACTGCCCATTATGAGGTGGATTCTGTTGGATATGTCAAATCATAAAGTCAGATTGACCCACCAGTAGTTATTATAATATGGAAATGATATCTGTGACTGAACCTAACAGGGCAAAAGACAAGTAAATTGTGTGTGCAGGTAGCCCAGACATACATGTCACTCACAACAGTCCCTTCCTCAGCTTGTTTCCCTGACCATATGGCAGGTGCCCTATGTTCAACTGAAAAGGAAAAGACAGATTTAGTTTATAGATGGATCTGTATGTGGGTATAGATTGAAAACAGATGATGGCTGCATTACAGCCACTTTCATAGATAACTTTGAAAGACAGTGAAAAGAGAAAAATATTTTCAGTGGGTGGAGATGAGAACAGAGCACCTAGTCATACTTTTTGTAGAATGAGAAGTGGCTCAGTATATACAATATGAGAAATGGCCTAGAAAGAACAGAATTAAAGAATTGGAGATAGGAAGATAGAGGCATGTAGATGAACATGAAGAGTTATGCATCACACATTACAGCCTAACAGAAAGCATCACCATAGTAGAAGAGCTGGGCAGTGAAATAGATATAATAACCAGACCAGTATACATAAGCCAGCCTTAGTCATTTCCCACTCTAAAACATGTTGGGCACATGAACAAAGTGGCCATGGCCATGGTGGCAGTTGGGTCACGCCTCACTCCAATAAAATAAGCTTTTCACCAGAACTGTTTTAGATCTAGTTTCTGATGCTTCTAAATGTCTAACTTGTCAGCATTGTCAGCAACAGATCTTAAATGCTATACCGTAATTTCTTGATGAGGCCACTTTACCAGTCAGTATATTCAGCTACAAGAGATGGTGATTTGTCCTCTCAAGCGCTATTCCTCTGCTGAGAACAGCCTTTGGTGATTGTATTGCCTCAGTCAGTACCACAGTTCAGAGGCTTACAGGATGTCCCATTCGTGGGTTTAGAATCCCATACAACAAACATCTGAACAGGATTGGGCTCCTGACTGTGCAAATCTATGTCCATGTATCAGACATTCTGTAAGTGCTCTAGCCATATCATTTACGGCACCATTTAGAAGCATCCAAATGCACAGAACTCTGGAGTAGCCTTCTAAAAAATAATTGCTGACTGAAAGGATATGTTGCCATCCTTTCCAGAGAAAAGTTCAGACTTGTTACTTTTCCTTCTGCTGGTCATATGGAAACCCTCCCCCCAATCCCATAGAGCCATAGATATGATCTGAGGGAAAGGAGCTTTTGCAGTTGTGGTGGATGCTGTAAGCTAAATCATAGATCTTTCTGTTACCACGACATATTGTGCTATGTCCCTAACAGGAAGAATGCAATGGATACCAAGGGGTGGAACTAGGGATAGCCCCACTTACAACGTCTCCCAATAACCCACTGGGAGAGTTTTCTGTTTTCTGTACCTAGAAGTCTGAGCTCTGCATGGCTGGAGGTTCTGATCTCCAGGAGTGTACTTTGTCATAGGACAGAGAAAGTATCTCAGGGCGCTATAAGCTAAAGATACTCGCAGGGCACGTGAGCCACTTGTGTTCAGAGATCAGTGGGTGAAAAGGAGAAATCACCATCTTGGAAGAGATAATCAACCCTGTACATCAAGAGGAAGTAGTGATGTTTTACAGAACAGGCAATGGGATATGTACAGAACTCAGGTGATCTTGGAAGCTTCCTGGTAATCTCTTGGTTCATGTATCTGTGAATGGACATGAACAGCAACACTAACTTAAAAAGGGTATGATTCCAAAGAATTAAAATCTATCAGGAATGAAAGTTTGAATTATACCATAGGTAAGCTACCAAGAGTTACTGCCAAGGTAGTAAATGAGAGTGATGGGAATTTTGATTGGACAATAGAGAAGAGAGTGGATAAACACATTTCAACCCCAAGACCAACTGCAGCAGAGCAGACTTTGGTTCATCTCACTTCCTGCTTCTGAGTTTTCTCTCAGGAGGGAAGGCCCACAAATCCCATGGAGAACCTGTTCCCTAAATGTGCCACTCAAATCTGCAATAGGGAGCATGACGGACTATTGGACCCAGTCTTTATCCTCTGGATTCACCCCTGTTTTTGCACTGAACCTTGGGTTTCCCTTGGGCTTCTTCTAGCGAAGGATAACATGACAGGAATATTAACATAGACCCATTTCTGTGAGACCGGGACTCCTTTAACAGATGACTTTGGATTGAGGATTCCCCATTGGCCTGGTTGGAACTTTCTTAGAATTATATTGTCTTTTTACGTAATCTTTTTTCCTTTCCCCTCTCTTTCACTGGTGTCAGAGTTGTGTCAGTCTGAAGGCTCTCCCACCTCTGGCTTTCTCTCCTTTATCTTTCACAGGCATTTCCCCCCAAAAATCTCATGCATGTCTATTTCCATCTTGGCATACACAAACTAGCATAGTGCTACTGAGGAAATGAGACCTTAACTAACAAAAGTATGCTAGAGTATGAAGAAGATAGAATCTACCTTCCTGTACTTGTTCTCTAGAAATTGCACATGTAAATGTGCACATTGTCTGCAGATACCAAGCCACATTTAAAAAACTTTTGCTACCCTAACTAATTAGGAAATGTTAGCAAAGAAAAGAAAGTAAAGGTAAATGAACTCTATCTTTAACTACTCTTTCAATTTTTTCCCGTTTTTAATAGTTTGTATTATTACTTATGCTTTACGCGAATTTATATCACAGCATCTGAGCAAACACGTTCCTATTACTTGAAAATCATTCTGCCCTAAAGGAACAAAAGCATACTTTTAATCCATATAAATGTGAGACTTTTGTTACTATTAGTCAATTGTTTGTGGACCGGACATTAGGAAATGTATGTAGTATTCTGATCTCATCCTTGCTATTGTTTGAGCATACCTCTTGAATTTTTTTAAATCATATTTTACTTAACTAGAAAATAGGGGTAAAATAATTTACTCCCTAGAACTAAAGAAAGACATTTAAATAGAATCTTTTCTTTTGTGTGTGATGAAGAGTAATTTTAAGATTTGGGTCAGAAGAACAGAACTCAATACAACAACTTACAAGAGATCTTGGCAAGTCTCATGGCCTTACTAAGTCTTCTTTACCTCACAGGTTGTTGCAAAGTTCAAGCGTAACAGAGCATGTGAAAGGCTTTGTAATTTATAAAATGCCATAAAGATTTAAGTATCTATGATAGTGATGATAATTAAGGATCTTCTTGGCACAGGTCCTGATATTTGACAGGTGACATCTTGAGAAGCAGGAAGTTAATTTAGTTCATTGTTTTAGTCTATTAGAGCTGCCATAACAAAAAAACAGATTGGATGACTTAAACAACAGAAATTTGTTCTTTCATAGTTCTGGATGCTGGAAATCCAAGATCAAGGTGCCGGCCAAGTGAGTTTCTCCTGAGACCTCTCTCCTTGACTTGCAAACGCCATCTTCTTGCTGTGTCCTCACATGACCTTTTCTCTGTGCAGGCACATCCCTTGTGTCTCTTCCTCTTCTTGTAAGGACATCAATCAAATTGGATCAGGGCCACACCCTTATGACTTCATTTAACCTTGATTACCTTTGTAAGGGTCCTAACTTCAAATATAGTCACAGCAGGGGTTAGAGGGGCATATATGAATGGGAGAGACACAGTTCAGTATATGACACCCATCATTAAGTTTGTTCAAGGTCATTCTAGGTTCTATTTAACACTACTCTGATCTATACCTTGGAATAATGTGCTTTCTGGAGCTTCTGCATCAGGATTACTTCGAGGTGCCTCAGAGATATAGATTCTTAAGTTTGGGACTGGATTTCAGCAATCTATATTATTACCATATGGATTAAAGTCATCTGGATGATTTTTGTGTACCAAACTTTAATAATTTCTGACACATATACATAAAAACTTAGAAATTTTGAGTTATACTGCTTGGACTTGAATACTGGTTCTCCCAAATACTAGATATGTAATCTTTTCCAGTTTACTTAATCTCTCTGTATCTCAATTTCCCATATATAAAATAAGCATTATTATTACTACCTTCAAATTGTTGTGAGGAATTTGAGACTGGAGGATTAGAGGACCTGACATGCTATAGGTGCCTCATAATTTAACAATTTTTATAATTTTAAGATTTAAGAAATTTAAATTAAAAATTAAGTTAAATTAGAATTTTAGTTTTCTAATTTTAATTTTCATCATTCTTCAACTTTGTTTGGTAAAACATTGTTCCCTGATAATTTTTTCACTTATGCCTTTTTCTTCCTTAAAATGCCCTCTCTCATCTCTGAATCCTATCCTTCCTTTATATCAGACTTAAAATCCCACTGACTTCATGTTTCCTTTCCCAATTCCCTATTGCAATCCGTCTATCTCTTAGCATTCCATTTTGCATTATAGTTATTGTGATTGTCTTGTTCCCCAGTAGCTACTGAGAATCAATCTAATCCCAAAACATGTACACGTGTGCAACACACACACACACACACACACAATACATTCCTTGAGGACACCTAGAACAGGGTTTTAGATTGATAGATGTTTGCTGAATGGAATCAAGCTGAAGAATGGCTCAATTCTTTGTAAAACGGTCTTTGTACTCTATGCCCACAATATTGTAAGTAGTAGCTCATGATTTAGGGGCTGTTCCTATACAGGAAAATGGGAAGTAGAATTTTGACAAATGCAAATGTGTATGGGGAATGAAGTTAACATTTTTGCCTTCTTATATTCCTGTAATTGAACAGAAGTGGACCCTTACTTCTTATTGTGAATATGTGGCCAGAGAAACTCTTTGTGATGTATACAGCTCTGAAAGAGTAAAGAGCTTGATACCAAGGTTGATGAAGGATGAGGAATTTTGATTGTTAGGGAAACTTGGAGCCTACAGTTTATTTTGAAACTATTTTTAGTAAAGATTTAGTTAGGTTCATTCCTATGAAGGTTTGAAAATGTCTGGTCTACTTTATAGCACAATAAAACCTCATGGTTTCCTGGTTGGCTGGTATTTGTGTAAAGAGAGTGGGTTGCTGGTCAGGACAACATTTGAGAGGTTATAATGAGAGGAAATCTGATGTAAACCTCTTTACCTGTAAAAAGGAGGGGTCACTAAGGACTAAAACTGGACATGCCCCTGAGGTTTACTGGTTGAAAGCCGTAGTGATTTGTTTAAAGTCTTGTCCATATTAGAGGGGATGTTAGTCATCCTTTCAAACATGATTACACATCCCCAAAAGACAGCATTAAACCTTGAATTTATATAAGGGTTCTTGTTATTTTTCACAGTTTGCACTTACATTTAATATAGTTACCAAAGCACCAAACCAAGCTAGAGAGTTGTCACTGGGAACAGTCCAAGCATAATTCTAGTGAAGACTAATGTTAACAGGAGTTCTGCAGTTAGTAATCCTGGTTGCTTAGCAGGATGTTAAATATGCTTTTTTTTTTTTTCCTGAATTACCCGACAAGATTATTTTTAAAAATTTCTCTATATGTACATCTTGCTTTTTATTAGTAGACCTGGTTGCTTATTTACTATTTCTGAACTGGTGAAAATAATTTTAATTTTAAACAAAGAATGTTGAACAAGACCATTTAAATGATCTCACTGAGTCGTTTCAAAAACGATTTCTCACTGACTTCAAAGGGATACAAGTGAAAAAAGATCAGATTAATATGTGCTGCTCCCTGAAACTGAATAATAACTACTTAGTTGATTTTTTTTCCCCAAAAACATTCTTGGAGCTATGTTAGATGTTTCTGTATTACACAGTATCTGTAACCTCACTGTCATGTTTTTAATTCTTTTACTTGTAGGACACCACTATAAGTACAAAATAAATGCTAGTTTATAATCTCTATTTATAAAAATATAGGGTAGACGGAGGCATACCATTAAGGAAAATATGCTATTATTTTTTATAGTCATATTTATATGAGAAAAATGTATGTGTGGCCTTTTCATTATGCCAGGCAACTATTTAAATAATGTTTTTTAGCTAAAACTAACATATATAATGAAACTAAAGGCAAAGTTGTTTTGGCTTTTTTTTCCCCCGAGTTAAACTTTCTAAAATGAAACCTTTTCTGAATATCAACATAAGTATTAATTCTTTCCTCAGTGCACTGATTCTGGCTTCTGCCCCTATCATGGAACTGTTTCATATAAGCTGACAATTACTTCCCATGGATATTTTCCTGTCCTCTTTTTAGAATGTGGCATTTTATGTTTTTGTCCCCCTTCTTGAAACTTCCTTACTTTGGTACATGATACTACTCTTGCCTGATTTTCTTTGTAATTTTGCCACTTCCTTTCCAGTCATCTCATTAAGTTCTTCTTTTGCTTCATGCCCCTTATGTGTTGTTATTCTCAGAGTTCAGATATTGATTTTCTTCTCTTTTACTATATACTCTTATAGGAAGTCCCATTCTCTTTCCAGTGTTCCACTTCTGCCTATATTCTACACACTTCCAATCTATATTTCTAGTTCAGACTGCTTTCTTGAGCTTCAGACTTACATGTCCAACTGCCATAGGTTCACTCTCACTGGATTCAATCTGTTCAAAATGAAACCCATAATCTTTACTCTCAATTCTTCCTCTAGCACTTCTTATTTTAGTCAATGACTTCAAGATATTCTAGTGACCTAAGTTAGACCTAGGGAGCCTTTTTCACATTCTCTTTTTTCCTCTGTGGATTTGACAAGGAAGTTCTGTAGTTGTAAAATGTTAATTCAGTTCTCCCTTTTCAAATTAACTGCCACTACCCTACAGAATGTTATCTTCCATTTGGCCTATTTTAATAGTTTTTTAAATGATTTTCCTGACTTTGGTCTCATTTTCTTCTAAACTATTCTTTCTGCAGTACCAGCACTGAAATTTGAATGCACAATTAAAATTTGTTATGCCAAAAACAAAACAAAAACCCCAATTATACCTGTTTCCTGATTTAAATCATTTATCAGTTTTCACCCATAGAATAAATTCCACCCATTGAAAAAAGATAGTCTATAGGGCTTTCCATGACTTGACTTCTCTCCATTAATCCAGCCTCATTTCATCATACCCACTTTCCCTCTATTCTGAATCATATCAAGTTGGCTACAGTTCCAAAAATGCCCATGCTTTTCATGCCTCCCCATCTTTGCACATACTGTTCTGTGTCAGGAATGCTCTAATTTTTCTTTGTCTACTTGGGAAATCCCTATCAGTTCCTCAAAACCCAGGCTAGCATCTCTTCATCTGTGTTTTCCTCTTTGTCTCACCACTGTACTTGGTAAGAACAAAATTAGAGCATCTCATACTGTGTTGTCCTTGTTTACATCTTTTATCTCCTACCAAACTGAGGGCAGGGACTATATCTTATTCATATTTGTACTTTTAGTATCTAGGGCAATGCCTGGCACATGCTGAATGAATGAATAAACTTTTATAAATATATTTTTTGTCTGCACTATTTTTAATACTATTATGGATGACACTGATTCTTAAGGCTTAATCTTTTCCCCTGTTTCTCAATGTTACCTCATATAAGCCCTAAATCAGCATCTTTTTGGCAGAATGAAATTTAGGATATGTAGGCCCGCAACATTATGATAATAATATGTAGTTACTATGTTAAAATTCATATATTAATTTTTTTTGCTCTTATAGAACACAATTAGAACATTAAAATCTCTATAGCATTTGCCTTATGATGAAAGAGAGCTGCTGATTTATCTATTTGATTGCATAGTTAGAAAGACTAATGACTTAGTTGAATGAAATGGTATTGAAGTTATCTCTTGAAAATTGGTTAGACAGATGATATAATCTGGGGATCTTCTTGGAAAAATCCAGAATGGATAGAATCCTGGAAAGCCCTGAAGGAATGGGAAAGGGAGAGGAAGAGGATACAAAAAAAAAAAAAAGAATTTACATTTACTGAGGAGTTAGTCATTGTTAGTCATCTTACATGTAAATTTTAACTCATAACAATGACCTGTGGCATGAACAATGCTATCCCCATTCCACAGATGAACTAGGTAACATGATACATTAAATAGTCTCCAAGGTCTTGGCAACTACGAAGTGGTAAGCATACTTGACTGATGCTAAAGTTACCTTTCTTCGTGGCATGCTTCCCCACCTTTCAAATAAAACTCCCAGAGCTACTGTGTGCAATTTAGTAACACACACAAAGCCACGTTATTTGCTCCTATTTGCAATGATCTTACATAGGTGTTTCATTTATTAGTTAATGGTAATATAATTTAATTTCCAATTCCAATGCCTGTTTTTTTTAGAAGTTCACTGATGAAAATAGTAGTCTCACATTTATTGATGTTAGATAATGAATCAGATGAACCAAAGTGAATATATTTTAAGTAGGTTTTCGTGGAGAGCACATACTTTTAAACTTTTCTTTGGTGTGCCCTGCTGCTGGCTCCATTTGAAATCCAGAAACGACTGCTGTTTGGGGGGGAAAGCAGTTTGCTCTTGCTGCCTCCTGTATATTGCTTGGCCTGGCAGTTTGTCACTCTCCTGGGCAAGAATCCAGCTTGTGGTAGTGAGGTGGTTTTGTGGCAGAACTCCACAATTAACCACAAGTTCAGTGTCAACGGTAGACTGCCACCGTCGTGGCTGTGATCCTTCAGATCTGCTCGCACAGCCAGAGCTGAAGAAACTACTGCTTGTCTAAGGAGGGAACAGGAAAACTTGGAAAGAGTTTGCATTGCTGTTTATTGTTCAAGGTTCAAGTTTTAGGCTTAATAAAAAAATGTGGAAATTAAAGATCACTAGTTATAGGCTTAATACTTTTACTAGTAGTTTTCTTTTTGTAAAAGTATGATAGATTTGTGTCATAGAAATAATAGTTGCTCTGAAGGTCAGAAATAGAAAAATGAAAGTTCTGAAAATACTAGAATATACTCTTTCATGGCAAAAAAAAAAAAAAATCCAGGCATCATCACTTGAATTAAAACACACACACACACACACACATTCTCTTAAACATTTATGTTAGAAACTAAATGAAACATATGTACAATGCTTTCCATAAATTTAAGAGGAATAGTTCTTTTACTGATCTTGTGCAAATGGATATTAAGCAAATTACTTTTCAATAACAATGTTTTGGGGCAAACTTGTTTGTATCATATACTAAGAATTTCTATTAAAATTCATTGACTAATAAAGCAAAAGAAATGAAAAGACATTCAACTAAAATCTGATTAATATTTTTTTGAGAACTACAAGTGCACATCAAAGTTTTTTTTGCACATATCCTAAGCAGTGTGCTAGGCATGACATGGTGATTGAGCTGAGTTTGAATAAGAGAATTCTTCTGTTTGAAAAGCACATGGACAAGGTAGCCATGTAAATAAACAAATATTGTAACAGAACATAAACCTTTATATAGCAAATAGTAACAATAAGCTCTAGTTCCATATTAGTGCCAGACATCTCTCTAAGCCTCCTCATATTTGACATTTTTGTTTTATGCCCTCTCAAACTTTATACTCGAGCCATAGAATTTTTGAAATTATCTAAGGGTACCATAGGTACCATAGCTGAATTCCTCCAGATTTTTATACTTGCTTGCTTCCTTTGTCCAGATTATCTTTTCTTTTTACTTTATTTAGCAACCTCCACTCATCTTTCAATAACAAGTCCAAACATTTTCTTCTCTGCCCCTACCTGGTTGGGTTTAGGTGTCTTTCCTCTGAATTCCCAGAATACACTGAGCTTACTTACCTCTATATCACAGCTCCTAATTACACTTGTCTCTCATAGTCTTTTTACTTTTCTTATTCCCACTATGAACTCTTAAAAGTAGGAACCATACCTTCCATCATGTATCCTTATCATCTAGCACAGTGCCCAGTACAGTGCCAGGCCCTAATAAATATTGAATGAATCCATCACCACCACTCTCTCCGAGTGGAATATGAAATCAAGTAAGCAACTGGATAATGACCCAACAATACCCCAATGTGAACAGGGCCAGACAAGCACATGGCAGTAGATGTGATGAGAGGATATTTGAGGTCCAACTGAGCCTATGGAGCAGCTCTAGAATAGTAGCAAGAATGACAGGATAAAGGTTATGATGTGCAGATCAGGTTCAAGAAACTACTGCAAGTGTGTCAGCTGGATGAAGGACACACCAAATATGGCACATTTGGGAGAGAAAATACAAAGAACCAGGCATGATGCTGGCCAAGGATGGTCCAGGATATAATAGTGGAATTCCTGAGACCATGGACATGGGTTGAATACCAAAGCGGGCACTTTAGCCTGAGAAGACAAGAAACAGCACCAGAATGGAGCCTAAGATTGAAGCATGATGCTAAGAGGTGAAGAATGGGTCTAATCACTGATGAGGGATGCCTCAGATGAGCTGGACGTGCAGTTAACACTTCTCTTCAAACAAGAAAAGGAGTACTCTCAGGTCTTAAAACAAATTTGTATCTGATGTCTTGGACAGGTGACCAGTGAGCTCATTAAATTTGTCTTGGCCTACTCTGGTTTTGATCTTAGCCCTGATGATTACTAACTGAGCAACCTTGAACAAGTTTTGGGGATACTTTTTTTTTTTTTAAAGTCATTAAGGGAGGGAGATTAAATACTGGTGTTGGGAGTGGTATGTAGAACTGAGAAAGTAAAAGAAGTGAGGGAATGACATACAGAAGTGAAGGAGGGGATAGATGGGAAGGACAAAAAGTTAAGAGGACGGCCATCCAGACAGATCCAGGGGAGACAACTGGTTTTGTGAAAATAAGCTGAGACCCACACAATGGGGAGACTCTGGTAAACAAGGATTCTCTTCTTTTTCAAATAGGTCTGAAGCACTGTTCTCTTTAATAATCTCTGAACATAGGCCCTATCTCCCACATAAAGCTGCAGCTTGAAGAAGCATCTAAAGAACTTTATAGTTTAAAATGTTCTAAACAGCATTTAATACAGTGTTCTGCATATAGTGGGCATTCAATAAATGCCTGTTTTGATGAATGAGTTAAACTGAGGTTCAGATTCAGAGATGCGTATTAGCTGGAGGGAACTAGGTATTGTTAGCACACTTAGATAACAGAATTGCCGGCACACACTGAAAGCCGAATGATGATCTTTTCTAGACCAGAGGAAAGCTGGTCTGTTTTTTCAGGTCTTACTTTAAAATTTTAATGCCTCCAAAAACTTTTTAAGCTTTCATGTATCTTAAGGAATAGCTCTTTTAGAATTTGGAATCTCCATGATATTGGTTTATTAACTGGCTTACTCCTAAAAAATTTATATTTAAAAATTGAAAATTTGAAGTTAAAATAAACTGTAATTAAAAATTGTCATTATCCTTGAGAAATTAAGGCTGCTTACTGAATTCTGAAAAGATGACACTTCAGAAAAAGTACACAGTTCTAAGTGTTTTGCCAAATCCAATTCAAGTCCACTTCTTCTGGTCTATTTCAGAGGTTTAAAATCTTCATCTTTCTTTGTTTCTGTTTAGCCCAAAGTATCCAAAAAGGGGTTTCAGGTCAGAGTAGGACTTGTCAGTTATCAGACACTGGGCCAATCACCCCCATTTCGAAAAGAGCATTCAGCTTTTATTTGCATGATGCCTCTATTGAAAAATGCTTGAAAACCATGTTTGAGAGATGACAGTGCAGAATGGGAACAGTAATTAAAAGGTCATCAAGAACTAGTAACCATTATTCACTGCTTTTCAGCTGCTCTTAGAAAATCTTTAGAGGGTACTCCCTAAATTATCCTGAGGAGTCACGGGACTCCTCATCATGGAACGATGACTGAACAGAGTCTTAGCCCTCACCCAAACACCTCTATCACTGCTTCCTACTTATATTCCAAGACAATTGTAACAGTCATCAATAGGAATAGCTGAATAGCTGCTAAGATCAATGGAAAAATATTTAGTTTTGGAAGGAAATTTCTGGGAATATTGCTCTAGAAAAGGATTTTCTTTACACCTGGAATTTAGATAGGAAATAATCCCATCTTCTTTAAAACTGGTTGAAGGCAAAGGTATTAAGGATAGAGTCATACTTACTGGAAGAAAGGTCAAATAGGGAGGAGAGAAGACCCACCACGAGAACCCGTTGTTATTTTGGATGAAATTTCAATACCAAACCAAGGGAATTCACAGAGAAGAATTTTCAGTTCAGCCATGATGAGCACCAGAGGGCCCAGATGAAAAGTATGTGTTCTTAAAGCTGGGCTGAGCCCAGTTGGGACATCTCAACTGCTGTTTGGTGGTCAGAAAGGTAGGCAGGCAGTGGCATCTAGGTCTGTCAACAGGATTCTTAGGTACTAGATTCATGTTTAAGGGTGTTTTGGGCCCCGAATCTTGAAATAT
Organism: Galemys pyrenaicus; assembly: GCA_019455555.1. Classification (NCBI taxonomy): domain Eukaryota; kingdom Metazoa; phylum Chordata; class Mammalia; order Eulipotyphla; family Talpidae; genus Galemys; species Galemys pyrenaicus. The sequence continues at coordinate 4,164,643 of JAGFMF010011390.1, forward strand.
CTAGGCTGGGTTTTCTTCCATACTTAACTGGGATATTGGCAATTTATTGGTGTGGGTACATAAGTTGGAGAAAAATACCACAAAATTCTCATCCTTCAAATTGGGACACATAGGGAAACTGGGTCTTTGGAGCAGAGGGGCCAGTACTCACTTTTAGATTAGAGGAACATACAGGGGTTTGCACTGCTCTAGAATGACTCAGGAGTTGAGTACGGTAAGCATTAGGATTCTATGTCATGGATCCTAAAATTGGGAGAATGATTCTAGTGGAGAGATCATGGGTCATGATGTGAGGGGAGAAAAATCAGGTAGAATGAAGCTGGGGTAGAGAATATTTAGAAAAGTCAGTGGTATGGTGTGATTCTAGGCTATTTCACAAAAGATAATGATCATAGGTTCTTTAGAGCTAAAAGCTAAACATCTATTGGATGTTTAAATCTGGCAAAAAAATTAAATAATTTGAATTCTAAGAAATGCAGCCTACTAATAATCTTTGACAAAGACTATAAACAGAGAAGGGAGTTGCTATAAACTTGGCTAGCTCATTCCTTTTGTGCATATTTTTAGTTAAGTAAACTGATGGTCTTTGGTCATGTCCTTACATCTTATTTCAGAATTCTCTCAGGTGCTGGGGGTAGTAATGACAAGCTTTGAAAGAGCTGGACTTCGTCTCATAAAAACCTGGGAAGACAGCTAAAAGAAAGCCAGTGGAGAACTGGGAAGGAGAAGGATGTCTGAATGTTATTTTCTCGATTTTGGTCCTTTGATACAAGTTCTTTTATTTTTGTAAATACTAAGAATTTGCTTTAGTGTGGTGATGGTATACAAGTAATCTGAAACACGGATCCCATGGATGTCTATAAATATCTGGCAAACTGAAATCAGAGATTTATGAGTGGAAGGGACTTGAAAGGTCATCTAAATGAAATTGATTCATTTTACAACTGAGAAAGTGAGACCTGTAAAAGTCTTAAGATGTGCTTAATGCCAAGATATGAATGGCTGGGCCAGAAAGAGAATTTATTAAACTGTATTTCTAATCTACTACTATTTCCACAATGATACCCACCCTGCCTTAAGAGACAACTTTAGGTTAAACAACAACAAAACTTTAATCTATTTGTTCTAATTTTCAAATCAATTTATTATCTCCTATGAGGGTTTGTAGTGGGCATTTTCAGTGACCCTAGTCCTAGTTTTGTTATCTACTTCTGCACAAGCTCAAAATGTACCCATTAAGTTTCTTACTTTGATTGGTATGACTCTGTGCATATCAGTTGTAAAATGTTTGCTGAGTTCTGTTGAAATGAGTTTTTTAAAAAATTCATCTGTTACTGAATTTTTGAATATTGGGGAAAGAAAAGACCCCATGGTTTTTTATCTTTTAGGGCAAGCATTTGCCTAAAGGATCCTAAAACTCTTAGTACTTTTTCTTTATCCAAGAAATAGAAAATGAAAGGGATTTCTGGTCCTTTTACATCCCTGTCAAATTCTTGTGCTTATTTCTTAGTGATTTCTGCTATGTATGATTTCTGCTATGACCATATAAGAAAATAGTCTGTTTTAGGTCATGCGCTGTGTGGGCAGAGATTAATTGGTGAAAAATGGGCCTGTTTGTGGGATTTACCACACAGTAAGCTTTCTCATCTCCCTGGAAAAATGTGGAATTAGCTCTTTGAGAAATGCAGGCCTCTCAGGAGCTTTAAGGGAGAGTTTCGGTGGAGGGAAACACAGTTCACTCTCTAAGGCAGTTATGATTGGTTAGATTCCAGAGCAGTCCCTTTGGTATAAGCAAAGTTCTCCCTGCTTTCAAGTCAGTGTTTCCTACGTGTTGCTAGTTTCAGCCGTAATGCACAGATAGCATCTTATTTGGCTTCTTTCTTGGCCAGCCCATCCAAGCTGGGAAACGGTCTTGAGAAGGGCTCCTGATCCTCCCATCCCCCACTGGAGAACTTGCCTCGGTTACAGGGCAAAGCCGTCCCTGTAGAAGGAACTGCAACAGCAGATTTTCTGTGCTTGTTGGAGGGAGATACAAAATGTGACCCAGTGGGGATGTATGGCAAGGGTAGGCAGCAAATAGGATGTTAGCTCCTTGCCCGTGAAGATGTTCTTGAGGAAGATATTTACTTGGGTGCTCTCAGAGAGCACTCCACGTGCACGCTCCTCCCTAAGCGTCACCGCAGGGATCCTGGGCCTGCTCCTGGTCCAGGAATCCTCGTTGAGAGGTGACCTAGCCACAGCGATTAGGGTTTCTTCGCCTAACTCAGGGTGGTGACAGGTTCTCACCGGGTCACAGCTCAGCTGGGACAGCCCAAGGGCCCATTCTGAACTCTGATGAGGCTGGGCAGGACCTGCCATCTCCCTTCTCAACTCTTTCCCCTACTAGGTCGTCCTCCTGGGTACCACATCGCCCTCTCGCCCCTAGATTCCAGTGGAGCGGGATCTATGGACCTGGCTGGGTGTCTCCAACTTACCCCGAAGGCAAGTCTGGGTCCCGGGAAGGCGGACTTGCCATCCGAAGAAGACCCGGCTCGCCTCTGCCAAAGCCGGCGAGGTTTGGGCGGCCGCACCCTGCAGGACACGCTCAGTCGGTGGGGTCCCCGGCTCGCTTCAGCTCCCCGGCGGGGTGAGCGGCGGCGCCGGGACGGGGCGCGGGCGCGCGCGGGCCGCGGGCGGGGCGCGCGCCCAGCCGGGGCAGCGGCGGGGGAGGAGCGCCCGCCCGCCCTCCGCTCGCGCGCCCAACGGACCAGGCTGGGGCCATGAGGTAACTGTTGCAGCCCGCGGGAGCTGGGAGGCGACACCGAGTCTCCAGTCCCGAGAAGTGACCGAAGGAAAAGGAGTCCCTCCCGCCCCTCTCCGCTGCCGGCATGTCGCGGACCCTGCCGCTCCTTCGTCCGCGCGGCGGGGATCCCGGGCCGCGGCGGCGGGCACAGCCTTGACGCGCTGCCGAGGCGGGGGCCCCTCGAGCGCCGGGGCAGGGTTGAGCGAGCGCGTCCGGCCGCGGCGGTCCGCGCGGGGCCGGCTGTGTCCCGCGGCCACCCGGGGTCCTGGCCATGAGGAGGGACGAGCGAGACGCCAAAGCCATGCGGTACCCGCAGCCGCCGGACGGGGTCGGCTCGCCCCCCGAGAGTCTGCGGAACGGCTACGTGAAGAGCTGCGTGAGCCCCTTGCGGCAGGACCCTCCGCGAGGCTTCTTCTTTCACCTATGCCGCTTCTGCAACGTGGAGCTGCTGCTGCCGCCGCCGGCCTCCCCCCAGCAATCGCGGCGCGGCTCCCCCTTTTCCCCGGCGCGCCTCTTGCTGGGCGCCCTGGCCGCCTTTGTCCTCGCCCTGCTTCTCGCCTCGGGGCGGGAGAGCTGGGCTGCCGGGGCCACGGTGCTGCGGACCCTGCTGAGCGTCTGCTCGCACAGCCTCAGCCCCCTCTTCAGCATCGCCTGTGCCTTCTTCTTCCTCACCTGCTTCCTGACCCGGACCCAGCGGGGCCCCGGGCCGGGCCGGAGCGGCGGCGGCGACTCCTGGTGGCTCCTGGCGCTGCCCGCCTGCTGTTACCTGGGGGACTTGTTGGTATGGCCGTGGTGGTCCTGGCCCGAAGGGAACGGAGACGCCGGGGCCCCCGCGCCCCCATCGCCCCCGGCGGTGGCGGGCAGGTTGTTCTTGGTGCTGAGCCTCGTGGGCTTGCTGACGCTCGCGCAGCCGGGGAGGCTCCAGCACAGCATCGTGGTGCTGCTCTTTTCCAGCTTCGTCTGGTGGGTCTCCTTCACCAGCCTCGGGTCGCTGCCCGCTGCCCTCCGACCGCTGCTCTCCTGCTTGGTCGGGGGCGCTGGCTGCGTGCTGGCCCTGGGGTTGGATCACTTCTTTGACATCAGGGAGGCTCCTCATCATCCTCGGCTGTCCGCTGCCGGGGAAGAAAAAGTGCCTGTGATCAGACCTCGGAGGAGATCGAGCTGCGTGTCGTTTGGAGAAACGTCAGCCAGTTACTCTGGAAGTTGTAAAATGTTCAGAAGACCTTCGCTGCCTTGCATTTCCAGAGAACAGGTAGGTCACCAGTTTGTAGCGAAGTGAGCGCGGTTTTATGGCTTCAAGTCCCCAGTTGAATTGGCGTATTTGAAAGCTTGTTAACTTCCAAAGTGAAAAAAAGTTTTATTCTGGAAAGAACTCCTAAGTACAGGAAGCACTTTTTGAAGAAAAGTGCAGAGTGCAGTTTATCTTCCATAGAAATGAAATAGGCTAATCATATCGCACCTTTAAAAGACTTTCTGCAACACGCGAGTTCTCAGATGCGAACTTAATTTGCGATTTAATATTGATAGATTGACTACTCCCACTTTGGCATACTCTGATGGGTTTCTTTTTGGTGCTACTTATCTCTTGCCTTTATAATGCTGATGTCTCCCCAAAGATAACAGCTATTAGAATGAGTGACACTATATATGAATTTTAACATATAGTCACTGTGGTTTCATTATTTTTGGTAATTGAGAGGAGGATTCTGATTGATCAGCTTTGGAACTGAGACTTGCTAATTAAGATGAGAAGGCTCTTGGAAGTAATTTTTAAGAGGTTTCTCTTCTCTCACTCCCCCCTCCCCCCAATTTTAGCCATACAGGCTAATAGACTCTTTTACAGACTAACTCATGGTTCCGTGTATTTGTTGCATAATTGAGAGAATGTTGTAACAATTTAACCTTTAAACTTGGTAATGTTTGGAAAATTGCCAAAAGCATTTCCATTTTTTTCCCTGTAGATTTGTATGTTTTTGTTTTTAAGAAATTGAAATCATCCTCAGGGGATGAGTTCCTACCTTTATATAGCCTAGCAAATGTTACCTGCTCTACATCACCAAGAAAAATAAGTATAGCTACTATTCATTGAACATTTATTCAGTGCGAAACACTTTGTCTATGTTGTCTTCAGTCTTTACAAAAACCCTGTATGCTGAGTGACATTAACTTCAATTTAGAGATGACCAAATTGAAGCTTACAGAGATTACCCAACTTCTAACATCTAGTAAGTGTAAGCATGGGATTTGAACCTAGAATTTTCAGTTTTCAGTGCTATATTCTGAGTAGCTAGAGTGGTGAAGGTAGAGGTTTTGTTTAAGAGTCAGCTATATACTCTTGGTTTTCAAACTTTCTGAATAGTGCTGTTTTACACTGGGATCCAGTATATTTGAAAGAAAAGTTTTACATTTAATGCTCTCTTCTTTTTCCCTTCTCTTCAAATAACCTACAAGCTACTACATTGCTTTTATGACATGCTTAACATTGCTGCATAGTGTTCCAGTGAGACAGCACTTTGCTTCCTGAAAAGTATTTTGAGAGGCTGCTTTTGTGGTCTGTAGTTGTTTAGCCACATGCTTGAAAACTGTTCAAAAGTGATATGTCTTTTGTTTTCTCAGCCTGCTGCTACTGATAATAGAAAGTGCTTAGAAAAATGTCTATCAGGAGAAAGATTGCTTTGAGAGCAATCACTATGGAGCAAAAAGCATACATTAGAATAGTTTTCATGATTGACTCTGTGTGAATAGATTGTATTTTTTCATGCTGGAGAAGTGTCTTAGCACATTTGTGGACAGTTTTCCTGAACTACACCATTATAGCTTAACGTATTTTAATTGAATGTTGGTTTAGCCAGTTATGACTGTTGTCTTGTAAATTGAAAATTCCTGGTCTCGATCATAGTCTGATGCTCTTTCCATCACAGCAACCTTATCAACCTTTGATTCGATGCAGTGTTATTATGCTAGCTATCCTTTATTAGTTGTATTAGAGGAAAATAAAATTTGTACTTTTAAAAGGGGCATATTTTCTTAGTGCAGAAACTCTTGTTCACATTCAGCTATGAATAGGAGCATTTTGGGCGTCTTAAATATATAATAGTTCAAGGTTTTAGAATGGGTGCTTAATGTTCAGTTCATACTATTTTTGTATTACTAGAAGTTACTAGGTATTTTTAATTTAACAGTGATTATAATAAGACTTTGTACTTATGCATGTAAGTACATGGATCTGTGGTTTTGTTTACATGTATTTTATATTAAAAGAAATTGAGAGGAATCTAGTACTTTTATGGAAGTAAGAGAGTGAGATTTTCTAACTTTCAAAGTGCTTCATTTTGTCTATCACATTGTAAATCACTTTCTTTTTTTCAGAAAGTGAAGAAACACAAAAAGATTTTGGCTAGAACCTGATATGGGGGGAAATGCTCTGGGTTCATAGGCAACAGTTCAAGGTGAAAGGTTTGTTTTTACTCTGTAATCTTGGAAAAGTCAGTGTTCCTGAGTGTCAGTATTATGTCAAATCAGGGTATCCTAGTAGATGAGTTCTATAATAACTTATAATTTTAGAATTTACTTCTTTTAGTTTGTTTACACTTTTTGTGAAGTATAAATAAAACATTACAAGTTAGTAGCTATTGTAGATTCACCTATCTGTGATGTTGACACTACTAGCCTTTATTTTTTAAGGTGTAATAACTGGAAAAGATAAACAAATATTTTGTATTTTTGGAGCAGAGAGAAATTTCTATTTTTGGATTAATAATAGAATTATCACACTTGACTTTCTGTAAAGGGCTTAAACATTTTTATTAAAATATAAAGTAATCCTTAACTTTTGGAGTATTATGCCAGGTTATGTGTTGAAAATTAATGGCATATGTTTGCAAAATATTTGATTTTTATAATTAGATTTATCCTATTTGCTGTCAGTGCAAATACATGTGTCTATGCTTACTAAGTTTTTTTTTTTTTCTAGAAAAGACTATAAAGGATTTAAAATTTAAATCTAGTTACTGTTGACTGTGTTCTGTCTTGGTGGAATTGAAAGAGGCACTAAGTTTGTAGTATATTTATCAGGAGTCAGATGAAACTAACTAGGAAGTTATAAAAACCAGTTATCTATATAAAAGTTTGACTAGAATTTAAGAAACTACATGTCTATACCATTTTAATTGTATATTCTACAATGTAGTTTTCAGCTTTTCATCCAGATTATTTTGTATGTGATAGGCTAGGTAAATAGCCTAGGCAAATGAGCTTTTGAAAGGTGTGACTTAGTATGTAAGATATTTTTCTATACCTAAAATGCTAAGTGCTTTCTAAATGCTTAGGTAAATATTTTAAAATTCTGTGGCCTCAAGGACCATAAATATAATTTAAAGTGTTAATTTTATTTGAAAAATGTATACGTACACATGTAGTGTGAAGACTTTAAAAAAAGATTTTAAAGTTTAAGTGATTATTTACTTTCCTAAGGAAAATGCAAGGCATACCCTCCTATTAATTGAATACTGTGACCTTTGTGAAATTTATTTTATGATTTCAAGTGAGCACTTTATTCTAATTTTATATTAATATTTTGTAGTGAAATACAGCCTATGTAAGAGTTTTATTCTCTGTTTTGTAAATATCGTAGGTACTCTGCCATCAGTTGTCCTTCAGTAACACAGGTTTGGTCAAAAGACTCACTCTTAAAAATCTCTACAGGTTTTGGTTGTTCACAGGGTAAAATTTATGCCCTTGACCCTTGTTTGAAATGTCCTACTTAACCTGCTTTTAGCTCTTTGTTATTTTGTCATTTAAAAGCCACCTACGTCTGTGGAACACTGCTTCGCTTCCTCCATCCATAGTTCTAGTCCTCTGTTTGAGGGACTGCTTATCGTCGACTTGTACATCTTTTTTTTCCTTCTGCTTTTACCATTTACCTTGATCGAAATCTCCTTTAAGGAACAAATAAGACCACATTTAGACAGTGCTGTGATATTCAAATTAATGTATAAGTTCAGAACAAAATACCTTTATAGTATATAAAGGTAGATATAAAAATACAAGGTGACAAATGTGATGCAGTGATGATGTGCAATTGAGTATTTTCATTATATCACCAAAATAATAACATCCATAGTTTATGTTTTTCCACTCTGCATGAAAGGTAAACAGGGCCAGCTATAAGTGAAATTGTGAAACTCATCCTCAGACTTTTCATCCTCCTCAGTGGCAGCCCTTCTCTTTCCCACTTCCTTCCTTCCTTTCCCACTTTTCAGTTACTCAGTAAGTCTGTGTTCCTAGCACATTCTCATGCCTTCTAGACTCCATCCCAAGCAGGAATAATCTATGTTTGCTGGAAAAAGTTTATTTCAAAATCAACATAAATGTTTGCATGGATATAGACAAGATTAAGAGTTTATTTAATTGAAATATGCTGATTGTATAGGAAGAAATTCAACTCGAGGCAGACAAAAATGCCATTTCCAGGTTAAGCAAGGAGGTATTGGAACACAGGGATGAGAATATAAGTTTGACTCCTCAGTTGGACTCCTCATCCATTTGTACTTTCACTAAATAGCATATGTACCTGTAGTCATAGTTTTCTAAGATAGTATTTAATTTTGCCACCTATTTCCAACTAGATGACAAATGATGTACCTCATTATAGGAGGGTGACAGAGATAGAAGGGACTTTTAAGATCACAGACATCATAATGACGCTGATAAACCTGGTGTACCCGGTGTAGTTATCTCAGGGTGACTTGAAGGATGTAGCTGTTCTCCCACTCAGGTCCTTAGATATGAGCCACAGACATTTGTGCTATATGAAGGAAGAAGGGGAGAGGGTCAGAAGAATGGAAGTGAACTGACTATTGCCTACTTAATTGAGGACATTCAACTTAAACAAAAGAAACCAAACAATTGTGTTAGTCAACCAAAACTTTAGGAGAGCTGAATTCTATTTGTGGGTAATTCTTGACAGTTTACAACACTGGATTTTTTTTAAGTAAGCTGATTCATGTTTATTTGAATGACTGTTAGAACCTTGTTCTTGGTGCAGAGGAATATCTTTGTCATTGGTTTTGTGGGTTTTTGTTTTTTTTTTTTTTTTTTTNAGGAATATCTTTGTAATTGGTTTTGTGGGTTTTTGTTTTTTTTTTTTTTTTTTTCATTTTAAGCCTAGAATTTTCTCTGTAGTATTGCTTTATCTAGCAGGTATCTTATTTTTGTAGACTTTTCCCTCCTCTGTCTACTTGAGCATATTATTGAACTTAAATTTACACAGTATTTACAGATTTTAGTGAGAAATGTCATATATAAAAGTCTGTACACATGTATATTTTTATATGGCTTACAGAAGAAAAGTTAAAAAAAAGGAAAGTTATGTATTCACAGCTCATTTCCTTTGAATTCTTGTAACCTCTTTCACATTCCTTTCTTTCTGCCCCAGATTTAAAGGTTCTCTCCTCATTATGTTTTGTTATTCATTCCCTGTTCATTTTTATAATTATAGCCCTCACAATGTACTTCTAAATAATGTTGTTAGTATTGCTTGTTTTTGATCTTTAAGTCGAATCATATATAAATTGTTCTGTAACTTTTTTGCTTGATGTTTTCTGAGATTCCATGTTGATATGGATACTTGTAGTTTTTTTTCTTATCCATGCCATATAGTAGTTCATTGTACAATGATAGTAAAATTTAGCCATTCTACTGTTCATGGACCATTGGGTGATTTTCTTTTCTTTTTTTTTTTTTTTTTGCCTATTATGTGGAGTGCTGCTATGAAAATTTTTATAAATGTCTCCTAGTGTGTGGTGCATCTACAAGTTAGAATTGTTGATTTGCAAGGTATGGTCATGTTAGGACCATATGGGAACTAGGACCGACGGGAAGCTGAATTGCTGTTAAATAGGCTTGTAGCATTTTTGCTTTTGCTAGCAGTGAATAAAAATGGCCTCAAATGATTCCTATTTTTTTACTTTAATTTCTGTTAGACTAGTAGTTATGAAATGGTACTTCTTTCTAAAGTTTTGCCTTTCAAATGTTTTTTTGACCATCTAACATTGGGTTATATGTGTGACAGAATATAGAAATGCAATCTCTTTTTTAATCCATATGAATAAATGGTAATACAATTTTTTGAAAAGTATTCTCTATCAGTAGTGCTGACTGTCATATGTGAGTTTTCAATGTCTGTGTGAGTCTTTGTGTACTCTATTGTATTTCGTTGGTTGGTTGTGTACTTTATATTAATACCATACTGTCTTAATTATAAATAGCTTTATAATAAGACTTCATATGTGGTCAGTCCCGTTGTCCTATTGTTCTTCTACTAGAGTGTGTTAGTTGTTTTTGAACCTTTGCTTTTAAACATAATTTTAAATAAAATTGTTAATAAACAACTTTATCATTGATAAATTTGTCAAGTTCCACAAAAAAAATATCCTTTGAGGATTTCGATTGGCATTGCAGTAAATGTTTTGAAAAATTTAGAGAAGAATTTGGTTTTCAAGTTGTATTTTTCTAGGGATTCATTTGATGTAAGTTTTTAGTTCATAATATCGTTTTTACTATCTGGTTAATTCAGCATCTGCATTATGGCCTTTTTTGAATTCCTACTATCATCTGTAGTTTTGTTTTTTGTTTTTTTTTCCTTTGTGTCTTAATCAACCTTGCTAGAAGTTTGTTATTTGATATTTTGGAAAAAAAAAAACAAAACACTTCTTTGGTTTGGTGCTTTTTTTTCCTAGTTTATTTACTTTGGCTGAAACATAGGTTAATATTTCTTTGAGTTTACTTTCTTGTTATTTTCTTGGCTTTATATTTGGGAAACAAAGCCGTTAATTTTGAGCTTTTCTAGTGTATGCTTTTAAGATTATACTTTCCTCTCTAAATATTGTTTTAGTTGAATCTCACAGGTTTTAATGTGTAGTTATTGTTATTGTTATTGTAGTAATTGTTTTTGTTCAGTCCTAAGCACTTTCTAATTTTAATTTTCCCTTTTGACTAACATGTTGCTTAGAAATTAAAAAAAAAAGTGCTAATCATAGGTAGGTTTTGCAGTTATTTTATTGTGCTGATTTCTTAATTACCTGTGGTCAAAGAATGTGGCCTAACTTGTGGTTTTCATAAATGTATTGTGTGCTTGAAAATGACATGTATTTTTCAATTATTAGGTACAATAATCGTTAGTTGGAAGATTGTAGGTAAAATGGTCTTTCATATATCTTTGTCTTTACTGATTTTGGTATCTTTCTAACCCATCAGAAACTAGAGAGAGTATTAAAAATCTCACTTTGCTGGTGGATTTGTCAATTTCACATGTATGGAGAACAGAACATTTTGAATTGGATGGAATTACTTCTTAAAGAAACAACAAAAATGTGCATGATTTTGCATATTTCAAATGTCTAAAGAGTCACATTAGCAAATAATGAAAAATTAGCTTATTCCAAGTTAATATATATTTATAAATTGTCTCTTACATATGCTATATCTCAGAGATACTAAAATGATAAATAATTTGTATATATCTATTAACTCTGATCAAACTAAAACTGTATTCAGGGTCTCCCTGGTGATACAGGGATTAATGTCTCAGCACTATCAAGCTAACGCCTGTCACTGAGACATGAGTGCAATTCCTGGCCAGGAGCTAACCTGCATGGTGCAGCACATCTTTCCTGTCTTGCCCACTGCTCCCCTTATCAGTGTATTTCAGTAGATCTGCCTGTTCTGCTTCCCACTCTGTGGCTGGTAAATCCTCTCACCTCCCCCCTCATTTCTGGCCTACACCCCAGTTCTTGTATGCATAAATAAATAAAAATAAATCTTTGTAAAAAAATAAAAATATACTCAAGGAAGTGATCAAAACAGGAAGCTTGTAATCCTTGTAGACTAAGAAACAATAAATCTGTGAAGAATTGACAAAAGGAAGGGTTTGGGCTTGGGTAGTAAGTAGGTAAAGAAATAATAATAATAAATTGAAGAAATATAACCTTCTTGACCACAAACTCCATATTTCTGGTGATGAAGACCCTTGTACTCTCCTAGTACAGAGAAGGGTTCCTTTCCTCTAAGAAATTTACCTCCTCCCTTTTAAAAGATTGACAAAGGAGGACCACAGAGTCCTTCCTGCACCTGCTATTTCTCAAATATCTTTAACCAAAAATATTCAGTATTCTAGTATGACATATTTTGGGGTGGCATATTCTGCTCCCTTTCAATAGTATTCTTCAGAGGCAAGCATACAATAAAACCAACTTTCATTTGAAGCGTTTCAACCATCTTTAGAGACTTGAACCCTTGCTTCTGCTAGGTATTGCTAGGCTTGAAAGATAAAGCTAGAGCCTGTCCAAGTCAACAATCTAAATAGGAAACCTCTGTACAAAGCTGAAACTCCAAACTGCTACTCCCCCAGTCTCAGAGGTAAATGAGAAATAAATATGGCCATGGAGAAATATTAGGTCTATAGATCATCCATTTCTATGAACTTGATGCTGTTAGATTTTCATATAGATGGAACTATATAGTATTTTACTTTTACATTTGTATACACATTTCTATACACACATATAATTTTGTGTTATACAGTTTTACATTTGTCAATGTTATGCACATATATGTTATATATAATATGTTATACATGTGTATGTTATACACATATAACATACATTTGTATGTATACACACATAAAACATAACTCAGATAAAAATGAGGGACATTTCTTGCACCCTAGTGGCTCCCTGATTTTCTTTCTCAGTTGATAGACTGTATCTGGGAATGTCCACAATTATGACCTTTATTTGAACATATACCAAAACCAAAATTTGCATTTCTTATAATTTTCTGTGTCATGAACTATTCTTCTTTTGAAACCAGTGTTATTTTTTCCACTTTTTCTCAAAACATTTAGTGCTATCAGCAAGAAGTTAATCATTTGGGGGATTCAAAGATGAATAAAACATTTTCCATAAAAAAACTTGGGGTCTAATAGAAGGGGGAAAATACCATAAAGGTATAAACAACATACAGAGAAGGCTTGGAGAAAGAGTGGTGTGCTGTCAATGAGGTCCCTGGCATAAAATAGATGATGCATACAAATGGGTCAACTTAGGGGAGTTTAATGAAGGCATGATTTATAAAAATGTGGAAAGGCTTTAGGGAAACTGACATGCTTTGATGAAGAGAGCAACAATGAGTAGCCACTACATGTCTTATATATATGGGACAAAGATAGATTCAGAGATGTATATAAAGGTCCATTTGACAGGTGCTTTGAGTTTTGGCCTTTGGTAGAAGGACACTGCTAACCAGAGGGAACTATTTGTGAGAGCAAAGGGGTAAATACCTCAAACTCACTCTCTTCCAATCTTTTAGTCTCCTGCCAGTCAGTGTCTGCCACTGGCTGACTCCTCCTGAAGACAGGGCGAAGGATACTTATCTATGATAAGTCTATTCAGTACCAATTCCTGGGATACAGAACAGAGTGAAAAAAAGTGAGAAGGGATCTGGAGAGGCAAATGAACTATACCTAGCACAAGTGGCTTTTTGAGGACACAGAAAGACGATGTTAATTTCTACAGAAGTGAAGAAATGATCACTTAGGAAGAGAGAATCATGTAAACAAAGGTAGGGGAGTGTTGAAATAGTGTTCAGAAGCTAGGGAGTATTTCAGATAGTTGGGAGTGTATGCTGAATAAAGAACAATAGGCCATGAAAATGGAAAGATAGGTTACTATTTGAAGAAAAATGCTAATTTTTACAGTGTTTTTCCTTTTATTAAGTGATGCAGTGTATCATGCTTTTTATAAATACATGAGAATAAACATTGCCTTCATTTTTCAGTAGAAGATAATGGGTCATGTTTTATGCTTTAACATTATGATCTGAGTGATTTGCACAATGACTTAAAATAAATAGTACCCTCAGTCATTTTAAGAGTGAATCTTCCAGGGCCTCCCTGGTGGCGCAGTGGGTTAAGCAATGCACTATGAAGCAGACCGCAGCCACTGCAGCATGAGTTCAATCCCTGCTGCCGGCCAGGGGGGGACCCACATGGCGTGGCAGACCTCTCCTGCTGTGCCTGCTGCTCCTCTCAGCAGTGTACTTCTGTTGATCTGCCTGTTCTGCTCCCTGCTCTCTGTGGTGAATCCTCTCACCACCACCCTCCCACGCATCTCTGGCCTGTACCCCAGCTCTTGTATGCATAAATCAATCAATCAATCAATCAATCAATTAATTAATTAATTAAAAAAAGAGTGAATCTTCCAATTAAGAATGTAGACTCTAAGGTGAAGCTCTGTACCTTTGGAATCTGGCACCACCACTCTCCAGCTTCATCACTTTAGGCAAGTTACCCAGTTCAGGCCTCAGTTTTCTCATTTGTAAAATAAGCAGCCTTAGTTACTTTATCATAGAACTATAAAAATGAATTAGCCCAGAACCCAGCAAACACTCAATAAAATTTGCCTTTAAAAAAAACACAAAACTTGCATTAGAAGACATAGCTGTCTTCTAATATTTGAAAGATTGCCACATGAAACAGGGATTAACTTTCTTATCTTCATGAGAATCTTTGGCATCCGAACTAACACTAGTGTGTGTTACAGATAAACAGGTTTTAGATTAATATAAGAAAGTTTTTGACCATGTAAATTGCTTGGGTTGGAATAGGTTAACTCATGAGATAATGACTTGCATGCATAGGGTAGTGTTCAATAAAAGACTGGGGATGTTTGAAAGTATATTTGTACATCAGATTGGTGAAAATAAGATAAAATTGTATTCCAAATTGCATGCATTGTTTTATTCCTTTTCATAGCAGAGGAGTACTTCATTGATTAAACATACCAGTTTATCCTTCACTTGTTGAAGGATATCTGGGTGGTTTTCCAATTTTGTTGATTACAAGTAGAATTTTTTGGTTGATTATAGTAAAACTTTCCATTTTGTTGATTATAAACAGTACAAGATTTTTGTGAAAACACAAATTTTTATTCTCTAGGGTAAATAGCTGGGTCATATGGTAAATATATGTTAAACTTCATTAGAAGCTGCCAGATTGTTTTCCAGTGACTGCTATTTTTCAGTCTTACCAGCGATATATGAAAGTTCCAGTAACTTCACACCCACACCAGTACTTGAGTATTGTTAGTATTTTATTTTGATCATTCTAATATGTCTGTAATGGCATCTCATAGTTTTAGTTCACATATACCTATTAGCTGGTGATTTTTTTTTTTTATATCTTTTCATGGATTTATTTGCAACTGTATAGCCTTTTTGGTGAAGCGTGGATATAAGCCTTCAAATCTTTTCTTGATGTGTGATTTACAAATGTTTTCTCGCCATCTATAGTGTTTTTCAGAGAGCAGAAGATTATAATTTTGATAAAGTTCAATTTATTTTTTCTTTTACAGATTATGTTTTTGATGTCATGTTTAAACATTCTTTCCCTAAAACCAGTAGTGAATATCTTCTCATGTTTGGGGTTTTTAAAAAAACTTTATAGTTTTATGTTTTACCTGTGCATTTATTTTGAGCTGATTTTTGTATACAGTGTTAAGTTTGGTTCATTTTTTTCTACACAGTTGATCTAATGTCATTTTCTATAAAAACTCTCCTCTCTTCATTGAATGGCACTAAGATCTTTGTCAGAAATCAGTTTGCCTTATGTATGTGGATTTGTTTGTCTCATTAGTGTCTTTCTCTTTTCCATAATTGCACTGCCTTGATTACTGTAAATTGTGTAATGTGAGTCTGCGAACATTTTTTCTTTCAGAACCTTTTCTTTTTTAAAGATTTATTTTTTTATTTGTTTATTCATATAAGAACTGGAATGTAGGCCAGAGGTGTGGAGGGTAAGAGGATTCACCAGTGACATGGTGGGAAGCAGAACAGGCAGATCTATTGAAATACACTGCTGAGGGGAGCAGTGGGTGAGACGAGAGATCTGCTGTGCCAAGTGGGGTAGCTCCCTGGCTGAGGATCGAACTCATGCCTCAGTGGCTGGCGATAGCTTGATAGGGCTGAGGCTTTAATCCCTGCACCACCAGGGAGGTCCCCAAAAGCATTTCTGTTCTTTTGCTTTTCCATAAAAAGAACTAGTTTATAGCTGTAAAAAAAAATTGCTGTATTTTGATCATCATTGCATTATCATAAGACTCAATTTATTGTCATTTACCTAACAAATTCCTGTTGCCTCTTCTCAGATGCTATCAATGGCAAACAATTCAGTTTATTTTTTGGTAATTAACTGATTTTTGTAATTGTAATTGATTTTGTAATTGATTTTATAATTGTAATTCTAAGGGTAAAAATGGATGTTAATTGAAACATTAACTCTCATCAGCATTAGTTTCCTTTTATTTACTGTGCAAAATAATACAGATTTCCGTTAACACAGATTCAGAAAGTTTTTGGATAGGAGCTATTCCCTTTTTAAGTTGCGTTTTGAATATTCTGTGATAGTAACTTGAAAGTATGAAGTTTTCCTTTTCATTTCATGTTATTGAAATTGTTTTTTGTTGTTTTTGGTAAAGAAATGAAAAATGTCACTTGAATTTGTGTTTTTTTTTACCATGGGGAAAACATGAATGATTTAAAAAACTAGAGGATTTTCCTCTACCAAGTAGTCCATCAATCTTTTAACTATGGGATCTTCATAATTACCAGAGTTGTATGTTTTAAAGCTTAGAGGAAAATGGGCACACTGAATCCTAGCAACTGCAGGCAAATAGAAACGTCAGTGCCACTTATGTCAGCAGTTTGTCCGTTTGCTTGAGAACTCTTTTGTTTTAGCAGTATGTTTACAGTAAGGTCTCTCAGTGGAGCAGCACTGTATGACTGGATATGTACTATGTGTTGTAATTTCTGTATACAGACTTTGACATATGTATTATCTAGTTATTTGTTACTGGCATTTAGTCTTATTTATTTTGTTTCTCAAAAGTATCTTATTTGCTCTAACTACTACTAGTTGGTAATGTCTACTAACTAGCAGTAGGCTTTGCATTTCTAATGATGGTGACCTTTATGTTGGGCACTGAGTGTAATTCCAGACAAATTATTAAAATTAGATCTGTGTGTTGATGAGCCATAGACAATTTTTAAGAGGGAGGCTGTTAAAGGTAGAATAATCAGGATTTTTCTTGATCAAGGCATATAATTCCATTGTACCTTAACTTTATTAAAAGTTGCTATAAAGTTTATTTACTCAGAGTTTAAATCATCCCCCTTAGTGTTAAAATGAATACTCTGAGCATGGTAGGATTTGTATGTTTTCTGTGAGGCAGAAATTGTCTAGGTGGAAAAAACCAGTAGGGAGAAGATCATTGCAGATTTGGAGTATAGAAAGAGAGAATGAGGCCATACACACACACACACACACACACATACACGTATGTATATAAATATATACGTATCTATTTACATACATACACAAATTATGTATATATTTATATACACGTACACATTATGTTTGTATATTTATACACATATACAGATATATCCATATATATGAGTGTGAGATATACATACACACACACACTTTAGAAGTTAGTATGTTTTCATGAAGGCTTATTATATACTCCTGAGATCTTAGGCTCTGGAATTTGTATAGACAAGACTGGTATCTCCTTGCCTATAAGTTGATAGTCTAGTCATATTTGTTTAGAGTGTCATAATTACAGCTTGGGAATGGAGGAGATAGAATTTAGTAAATCAAGGACAAAGTGATTCTGTATTGTGCAGGGTTTTAGGGGAAAAGCAAAGATTTTGTAAAGTAGCTATATCTAGTGATTGGCATGGTAAAGAGGAGTCAGTGAAGAAAACAGAGTGGTAGGATATAAAGGATTTACTATGAAGGTAATTAAACTCTAAGGCCACTCACTAATATAAAGATTCTTCCAAGACTTTGGATATAAAGTGTTTATATGACCATGTATTTCTGTAGAATTTCTGAAAGTAAGATATTTTTTTAATATAAATTTTTTTAAAGATTTATTTATTTATGCATACAAGAGCTGGGGTACAGGCCAGAGTCCAGGGAGGTGAGAGGATTCACCAGACAGAGTGAAGAGCAGAACAGGCAGACTGACTGAAGTACACTGCCAAGGGCAGCAGTGGGCGAGGCAGAAGAGGTCTGCTATGCCATGTGGGTCCTCTCCCTGGCCGGCGGCAGGGATCGAACTCTGCAGTGGCTACAGTCTGCTTCACAGTGCGTTGCTTAACCCACTGCGCCACCACGGAGGCCCAAATTTTTTTAATTTACATATATTTGACATCAATTGTAATCCCCATGTATTCCCCATCACCATATCACCAGTGCACCATCACCTCAGTCCCCCGTGCTTCCGTCTGCCCTCCACCCTTCCCCTCTTCCCTCCCCACCAAGTGTCCCCAGTTTGTCTTTGTCTTTTCATTTTTGGTTTTTGTTTCTTTCTTGTTATTATTATTGTTGTTGTTCTTATTTCTTTTCCTTGATCTTTATTTGGTTCCCTTATATTCCTCCTAGGGGAGGAACCATCTGGTATTTTTCTTTTGCCTTCTGACTTGAAAGTAAGGTATTTTAAGTTAAAATTGCTGTCGGTGTCCTTTCTTGACTTACTCTTATGTCATGTAGATATCACTGAAATGACTACAGGTCTTTTGGGGATACATCTAAGGAAAAGTGGAATTGGGTTTACTTTTAGCTTGGTTGGATATAATTACATGATTCATTGTCACTTTGGAACTGTTCTGCTGTAGTGATGAAATCTAGGAATACTCTTGACATTCATTGTAGTGATTTAATGCTATGACAGGAGGATGCAAGGTCAGAGATCTTAGGTGATATGACCATGACTTGCTTGATACTAGAAGTGAATGGGTAGGAGCAACAAAACATAATTTGAAATATGTAGAACCAGAAACTAGTCTGGAGAAAATTCTCCTAAATCTGATAGTTTATAAATGAAAGAAATGAATATTTTTCTCCAAATTTGACTGCACTAAAATTTTTTATGACATAACCAATAACAGTTTGTAAACCTAAGAGAATATTTTCTAAAGTCTAAATTAAAATTTAGGTTATGGAAAGTTTAAAATAAACATGTCTCTATCGAAAATTGTACACATCATTGGTACATGAAGAGTGCTGACAAAAGTTATGCATAAAAAGTAGAACAAATATTCTAGAAATATTTCAGGGATTTTATTGGTAGAATTATTTTATTTTTCTGATATTTGCATTGTGATTCTTACTCTGCTTCTAGATTAGCATTCACATTTGCACCCAATGTTGTATTTGTAATTTGACTTTTATTTTCTTAAAAATAAAAATTCAAGCCCAGTAAAATCTCAGAAGCATGGAATCATGAAAGTCAAGAGGAGACAATTTAAAGATGGAGGATGCATTGTTTTGGGGTTTTTTAAGATTTATTTTTATTTACTTATGCATACAAGAGCTGGGGTATAGACCAGATATGAGGGGGTGAGAGATTCACCAGAGATAGAGTGGGAAGCAGAACAGGTGGATCTACCGAAATACACTGCTAAGGGGAGCAGCAGGCAAGACAAGAGAGGTCTGTTGCGCCATGTAGGTTAGCTCCCTGGCTGGGGATTCAACTCAGACTGTAGTGGCTGGAGATAGCTTAATAATGCTGAGACTTTGACCCCTGTGCCATCTTGGAGGCCCTGCATTCTGTTTTGAATGATTCATTGAGGTAACAAAGGATGGCAGTTTGATTTAGTGATGATGATAATTGTTGATGATCTTTAGTAATGAGTATGAACTTGGGAGTGGAGGTAGAATAAGTCAAAGAGGAATATTTTGGGGAGAAAGTAGGATCCAGGAAAGGTGTTTGTGTGCATACTAGCACATGCATGTACACACACATGCTGTGCTTTAAAAGTAGATACCCTCATCAGGGAAAGAAAAAGTAACTAAAATAAAGTAAAACTCAAAATCATCAGGCAAATATAGATCAGAGACATTATGTAGGGGAGAAGGAGGGAGAAGAATCAGGACAGGGGTGGGAAGAGCATAAGGGACTGTGGTGCGTGGGTGAATTGGTGGTGGAAATTTCACAGGGAATCATACATTGTACAAATATGAAGGATGATGTAATGAATATATATTGAAAAATAAAGATAGATGTCTTCTAAATATGCTAAAGAGAGGGAGATGATACACATGGCAAAGAAGGAAAAATTAGAGATAATAGCAAGGGACATTAAAGCAGAGTAGAGATAGCAGTAAGAGCAGAGAGATAAAAGGAAATGGAATCATAACTTAGGAGTGCCCAGACAGTAGAATTCAGTGAAGGGATAAATGTTCATCCCCGCAAACTTCAGTGTGCTTACTCATCATGATATTAGTCCTTTGTTAATGCTGAATGCTGTCACTGGCCAGCTGTCAATGCCAGCCTCAAGCAATGATGCCTTTCTTGATATACATGGAAGATAATTACCTGTTTCATTTTAACATGTTAAACGCATTTTTCCAAGTTCTTCTATGACTGTGAAATGGTTACTCAAAATGAATTTAAAGATGCATATTAAATAAAAGTTCTTAATTTTAAGAAAGTTGAACTTACCATTTTTTTCTTTTAGTAGGTTACTAGCTAATAATAGGCCAGTTGCTTTGATTTTAAGTTAGCAGTTTAATAGCTTTTTAAATATTAACTTAAAAAACTTTTGCTTATACAAAGATCATGAAGATGTTCTTTTCTATTCTAGAAGCTTTATAGTTTTGCCTTTTACTTTTTGGTTTGTAATTTGTCTTGACTTAATTCTGTGTTAATGGTGTCAACATGAGAGCAAGGCTCATTTTTCTTTCATACTACTTTCTAATGCTCTTATACCATTGATTGAAAAGACTTTTCTTCTATAGATTCATAATGGTATCTTTTTTACAAGCCATGTGATTATGTATATGTAGATCTATTATTGGACTCCATTTCACTGTGCGTCTCCATCCTTTGACCATTGTCACACTACCACTTCATAGAAGTCTTGCAAATTGGGAGTATAAGGCCTTCAGCTTTGTTCTTAATAAGATTTAATTTGGGTGTACTAGAGTCTTTGCATTTCCATATACATTTTAGGATCAGTTTGTCCATTTCCACAAAAACTTTACTGAGGCTTTGATTAGGATTGCACTGGATCTGTAGATTAATTTGGAGAGAATTTGTATCATAACAATATTGAGTCTCCAACCACGAATCATGGTTTCTCCATTTATTTACATCTTTAAAATTTTTCTCATTATTGTTTTTTAGTTTTTAGCGTAACTAGCTATCTTACCTATCTTATGGAAGATTTATTCTTTAGTAATTTTTTTTGTTATTATATACTGAATGGTGTCTTATAAATTTCATTTCCATTTGTTTTGATTACATAGAAATATAGCAGAAAAGTCCTGAACTTCTGTCAGTCAGTCTTACTAAATTCACTTAGTCATTATAGTTCCTTGCTTATAGGCACCTTTGCGTTTTCTGTGTATATAACCATGTTATCTCTGAGAATGACAGTTTTATTTCTTTCTGATCTTTATACTTTCCCACCCTTTTATTGCCTTATTTTAATTACTGGAACCTCCATTGTTAAGTTGAATAGGAGGGATGATAGTGGACAATCTTGTTTTCTTCGCAACTTTCATGGGAAAGTGTTCAACATTTAACTATTAAGGTTGATGTTATCTAGAGGTGGGGTATGTGTTTTTAAATAGATGCCTTTTATCAGATTAAGGAAATTCCCTTCTATTTGCATATTGCTGAGAGCTTTTTGAAATGATGAATGAGTGTTACAGTTTATCAGATACTTTTTCTGCATCTGTGGAGATGATCCTAGGATTTCTTTTCCTTATTTTGTTAACATGATGAGTTAACTTTGTATTTGAATGTCAGGCCAGTGTAATTTTGGAATAAATCCCAAATCCTTGGTTATTTCATTTATACTTTTTATATATATTTATTGCTGGCTTGCTTTGCTAAATTAATATTTTAAGGATTTTTGTCTATATTCATAAGAGATGTTGGTCTGTAATTTTCTTTTAATGCCCAGGACAGGTTGTGTTAGGGTTACGCTGGCTTAACGAAGTGTTTCCTTTTTTACTACTGAAAAATTGTGTAAGCTTGATTTCTGTTCATTTTAATTTGTGTGATCGTGTTTTTCTCTGATGAAACTTACGGCATAGTCATTAAATGAGGATATGAGTTATCTTTTACAGTTGAAGAAACTGAGGCTTAGAGAAGTTAAACAGGATTAAGCAACTGGTAGTTGGAATTGAAAAAAAGATCTGTCTTATTTCAAGGCCTGTGTTAAATAATGCACATGAAAGAAAATAACTGAACAAGTGGTGCTGTGGAAGTCTTAAGAAGTACCAGACGTTGCTCTCGAAAATTTTTAAATCTTACTTTTTTGCTAGGCTAAGAACCACACTCCTTATGAATGTTTCTAGCTATTTGTAAGGATTGTGGCTTAAAGTAGCTAAATTTTATAATTTTCTGTTGTCTCTATCAGATGAAAAGTTCATCCATTCCCAAACTGAATAAATCAGTTTTATTTCTCTGTGGGAGTAAATGGTTACTTAAAATGTGCTGGGATTCCTTTTTTCAAATCCACATAGTCCTGGCAAAAATTCTTTCACTTTGTAGGAGTTAAGATATTTCTAACTTTGACTTTTCCCAGAATGTGATAGGTTAAGGAGTCAGCTCATCTTATATTGAAGATCCAAAGATATGGGGGAAAAGCTTAATATAAGGAAATATAAGGTGACCTTTAAGACCTTTCTAGTACTTTATTTCCCCCCCAACATCATTCATTCTCACCAGAGAGCCTTTCTTATTAAAAAAAAAAAGTTAAATTTTTAGTTCACTTGGAGGCTTCTTTTTCTTTGGTTAAATGATGCAAAATAGATGACAAGTTGTACCTTGCTTATTAATTACTAAAGTTCAGGTTTTTGAACAATTATTTACTGATGACTTCTCATTCTATGGATATTTACATTTTTTATATTATGAGTTTCAGCAAGTTATAATGTTGTTTAGTCATTAAAATAAAATTTATACAGTGCCAGTAACTTTATTTTTTTTCCATTCATGTGAATGCCTCAATAAGTTTGTCTTATTTACAGTTAGCTTAGTTAGAAAATATGGCTCTTTGAAATTGCTTCTCATTTTTAAGCCATAAAACCTTTAGTGAAACTATAAAAGAATGATGTTAGAGGTAGCACTTTTGAGAGAAAAATGTTCTGTATTAATAAAAGTCTCAAGATTTTAGAACTGGAATAATTTCAAGAGTTCACTTTACCCTAGTATCTGATATTGCTATCTCAGTAGGATTGTATTGTTGATATAGTATTCATTGCTCTGAAAAATTCTTTCTTAATTATTGTTATGGTCGACAATGGAGACATAAATTTAGTTTGAGTGAGTAGATACTATTTTAAACCTTGGTCACTTTAAAAATTTAAGTTAAAGTGTGGTCTGCTTGCCTTTTTCTTTCTACTAGGAATAATACATGTTTATTTGCTTTCTGTTCTATAGATCTAATTATGATTAATGTGTGTAATCTAATAAGGTGAACTGTTAGTATGAGAATTAAGTATTTTATTTTTGTTTTTATAGGAAGATAGACATGAGTGGGTCTGATAATTGTGCTGAATAATAACTTGTTTTGAAGATTCAGTATGTTAATGGAATTGTCCTATATGTTATATTAAAATACTGACATTAAGAGGCAGTTGCTTGGCTTATTATAATAATTCTGTGAAACAGAAAAAGTTTAAAAAATTTCAAGGTTAACTATCAAAAAAAGTAGAGGTATATTTTAATTTGAATTACTTATGAACTGCATTAAAAACTATAATAGGAAAGGTTCGCAAATTTCCCCCATTTTTAGGGAAATAAATTTTTAAAAATTTGCTAAATAATAAAAGATTACAGAAATTTTAGATGATGTTTCCCCTCCAGAAGAGGTTTTTCCTTTTGATGTCTCTGTGTTTTCATTTGTAATGTTCAAGTGATACTGTTGCTGGCAACATCTCTTATAAAGAGTGCATTTATTTTCCTATTATAGATGTTCTGATGTCATTATATTATTATATATATATATTTTTATGGTTTAGTTATTTCATGGGAACCTGACACTGTGAAAGATTAAAAGGTTAGCTGGAAAAGAGATGAAACTGAAACTAAAAATGGTTAAATATACACTAGTCAGTTACCAGTTACTTCTTACATGTTATCTGTGGTAAAATTTAAATTTTTACTGACTTTTCCTTGTTTTCGTAGTATCCCTGCTTGAAATACTTCATTTGATCATTTACTTAATGGAGTTGGGTGTACATTACCATTTCTGTGAACATCCCCTTCATCCATTGTGCTCAAATGTTAGTAACCAATTTTAATAGTAATTTTGTAAAACACAGTTTAATGTAAATATAGAGCCTAATCTTCCCCATGAATTCTTCTTTGTGTATTTTAATGGCAAAAAAAAAAATAGATTGATTCATAGATTCTTCCAATGGTATAAATGGATAGGTTTAAGCATATTTCCTGCTATCATTGTCTTGTTTTGTTGAGTAAGATGGCTAAAATTAGTAGTAGATAAAATTTGCCCTCCAAATATCTTTGGATTCCAATTTCTTACAATTGATAATCACTTTATAACCGATAATCAAAAATAGTTTCAAAAACTTGAGAAATTTTACCATAAAGTTTTTATTCATTTTTTATTTTTCAAAGTAATATATGTACATAATTAAAAATTAAATTGTGCTAAAAATTTGAAATGAAAATTAGTTGTTTTCTTTCTAGTTCTTCTCCACACTTAAATTCTACTCCCACACATTATAACTTATAATTCTTTTCACTGTTTCTTATGGTATTTATCTACATAATTTAAAATATCCCTCTTTGCCAATGTCTTGTTTAAACAATTCCTTCATGATAATTTGGGATTTAGGACTCTTACAATACTTTCCTCCTACTCTTCTTCTATTCTCTTGCTAAAGCTATGTCATAATCTTAAAATCTACTTTTGATATTTTTGTTCTTGAAATATATTTTGTTGGATATATTTTGTTGTGGAAATACTGTTTGCTGTTATAGTGGTGCACTTTATTTATCTTAGCATCTTTTGTTACTATTAAAAAGCCCAAAGCAATTCTGATTTCTCTCTGGAAGCTTTTAGTATTTTCTTTATGCTGTTGTGCCTTAGTGCATTTTTTTTCCTCCATGAGTACATGCTGATATTTAATGGATATTCTTATGTAGAATACTAATATCTTAATTTTGAAAACTTTTCTTGTGTTTTTTGTAAGTTTCTTTTAGCTTGTTCTTAATGGACATTCTACTTACTGGAAAATGCATTTCCTAGATTGACATCAGATTTCCTATTTTAATGGCCTAATTTCAAAAATCTTTGTTTTCCTCTTAAAGTCCACTGCTTAGGCTTTTGTTTTGTTTTCCTTTTTATCATCCTCTTCTTCTACTGAATTATAAGTTTTTTTGCTATCATAGTTTTAATTTCTCAGTGTTTTAGTCTTTATTTCCATTTTAATATTATGTTTTTGTTTCATGGATGTTGTATCTACTCAGCTCTCTGAAATTGTTAGTAACAGTTGATTGATATTTTCTTCTCTTCCTTTTCCTCTAAGTGTTTAGTTTGTTGGGATTCATTTTGGGTTTTGTCATTTTATTAAAAAGCTTTCAATGGGTCTTGAATGACAGTTTAGCTAGTTATTAAATTCTAACTTGACAGTATTTTCCCTATAACTTTGTCTTCCCCAAATATCTTTTGAAAAATTTCTTTTTAAAGTTTGGCATAATGACCAGGTGGCTCAATATTTAGCCTGAATCTTACTTATATATAGACCTATCAAATAAGAATGAATTTTTGAAATGGATCCCAGTTACCAATTAGTTAATAGGCAATATTTATATCAAAAGGTACATCATAGTCTCAATATCTTTGATTATAATGATAAGAGGTTTTGCAAAAAGTTAAGCCAACATACCCAAATCATGACTTCATAGTAGAACTTGTTGACTTAATTGATTTGAGATGGGAATTGAGGCCTGGGCTGTAATTTGCTATCCCCTAGATAATTCTAATATATAGACAGAGTTTAAGAAACACAAACTGATCTGTACATTTAATGAAATTTTAATATAAAACTAGTAATCTTTTTCATTTTTGAAAAATAAATTGATGAAATAATTGTAAAGTTTATATGGACAAATTAAAAGCAAACGTAATTTTAAAAGAGCATAGTTGAACTTATAACATCTAATTTTAAGATTCACTTAAATACAGTGAAATAGTCATGACAGAATTGACATTATGAATAAATAGAATAGAATTGAATGTCTAGAAATCGACCCACCTATATAAGTTTGGTTGATATTTTGGTGCCAATTGCAAAGGCGCTAATCCAATTAAAGATAACATTATAGTTTTTTCAAAAAATATACTGGGATATTTGCATAATCTGTATGGAAATAAATGACTTATATCATATACTAAAAAGAATTATAGATTAAAAAGCTATGTAGCAACTAGATAACATATTGAACATAAAAACACAAACCATAGAAGAAAAAATAATTATTAAACTGTAGTTTATAAAAATTAAGAACACTGTTCTTTGAAAGCTCTCAAGGAAATTAAAATCTATCCTCAAACATGAGAAAAATAATCACAATGCTTGATCTGATAAATTACTTCTATCTAGAACATTCAAAGAACTTGGGCAGCTCAATAAATGAGAACAGATACAATTAA
Organism: Galemys pyrenaicus; assembly: GCA_019455555.1. Taxonomy (NCBI): domain Eukaryota; kingdom Metazoa; phylum Chordata; class Mammalia; order Eulipotyphla; family Talpidae; genus Galemys; species Galemys pyrenaicus. The sequence goes on from JAGFMF010011390.1 coordinate 4,191,185, forward strand.
GTTGGCAAAAGATTTGAGCACTACTAGTAAAAATGTAAAATGGTACTCAAGAATGATCTGGCAGTCTAGTATATGGTCTTGTAATCCTTTCCTAGGTATTTACTGAAGAGAAATGAAAATATATCCACAAACAATTTGTTCATGTATGTTTATAGCACTTTTGTTCATAATAGCCATGAATTAAAAACAACCCAAATGTTTATCAGAGGTGAATTGGTGGTGATAATCTACTTGGAAAACCCTACATGCTCTATGGAAAATCTAATTAAAACAATCAATCAGTTTAGTAAAGGAGCAGGATACAGGATCAATGCACAAAAGTCAGTAGCCTTCCTATATACCAAAAACTAATCTGAAGAAGAAGAAATCAAGAAAAATATACCTTTTACAATTGAAGCCAAAGAATTCAAATACTTGGGAATAAACCTAGCAAGAGAACAAAAGACCTATATAGAAAACTGTAAAACATTGTTAAAAGAAATAGAAGAAGGCACAAAGAAATGGAAAGATATCCCCTGTTCATGGATAGGAAGAATCAACATTATCAAAATGGCCGTCCTACCAAAAACAATTTACAGATTCAGTGTTATTCCAATAAAAATCTCAATGACATTCTTCAAAGAAATAGAACAAATATTGATGAAATTCACATGAAGACACAAAAACCTTCAATTAGCCAAAGCTCTCCTGACTGAAAAGAAGGGGAATGGAGGTATCACACTCCCAGACTTCAAACTTTACTACAAAGCAGGAGTAATTAAAACAGCTTGGTACTGAAACAAAGACAGACACACAGACCAATGGAACTGTATAGAAAGCCCAGAAGTAAAACCACACATTTATGGACACCTGATCTTCGATAAAGGAGCAAAAAATATGCAGTGGAACAAGGACAATTTATTCAATAAATGGTGCTGGCAAAATTGGTATGCCAAATGCAAAAAAAAAAAAAGAAAAAGAAACTAAACCACTACCTCACACCATGTACAAAAATCAACTCAAAGTGGATAAAAGAACTGAATGTAAGACCCAAAACCATAAAATATATAGAAGAAAACTATTAGTAAAATGTTACAAGACATACATTTCAGTAACACCTTAAAAGATGCATCCCCAAAGCAAAAAAAAAGATATATAGCTGGGACTACATCAAATTAAAAAGCTTCTGTATATAAAAGAAACATTAACCAAAACAAAAATACTCCCACTGATTGGGAAAAAACAGCTTGGTACTGAAACAAAGACAGACACACAGACCAATGGAACTGTATAGAAAGCCCAGAAGTAAAACCACACATTTATGGACAAAATTGGTATGCCACATGCAAAAAAAAAAAAGAAAAAGAAACTAAACCACTACCTCACACCATGTACAAAAATCAACTCAAAATGGATAAAAGAACTGAATGTAAGACCCAAAACCATAAAATATATAGAAGAAAACTATTAGTAAAATGTTACTAATAACATTTTACTAATCTTCGATAAAGGAGTAAAAAATATGCAGTGGAATAAGAATAATTTATTCAATAAATTTTTGTATTCCACACACTGACAAGGGACTGATCACAAAGATATACAAAGAACTCACAAGACTCAACAAAAACAAAGTAAAAAAACCAGTCAAAAAATGGGCAGAAGAACTTTTGACACTTCTCCAAAGAGGGCATGCAAATGGCCAACAGGCATATGAGAAAATGTTCAACATCCCTCATAATCAGGGAAATGCAAATTAAAACCACACTGAGATACTACCTTACACCAGTAAGAATGGCACATATCACAAAAACCCCAACAACAATAAATGTTGGTGAGGATGTGGAGTAAAAGGAACTCTACTACACTGCTGGTGGGAATGTAAGTTAATCCAACCACTATGGAAAGCCATATGAAGGTTCCTCAGTCTACTAAAAATAGAGCTACCATATGACCCAGCAATTTCACTCCTAGGGATCTACCCAAAGGACACAAAACACCGATCCAAAAGAATACTTGTACCCCTATGTTTATTGCAGCACTATTTGTAATTGGTAAGACCTGGAAACAACCCAAATGCCCAAAAATAGATGACCTGATCAAGAAGATTTTGTACATATACACAATGGAATATTATCCAGCAATCAAAAAAGATAAACTAGAGTCATTTGTAGAAACATGGATAGAGCTAGAAGGAATTATGCTCAGTGAAATAAGTAAATAAGTCAAAAGGCATGAGAAAAATATCAGATGGTTTCACTTTTAGGAGGAATATAAAGGAACAACAAAAAAAGGGGTGCTCAAGGAAAAGAACAATAACCAAAAAAAACCCAAAACACAACAAGAACGAAAAGACAAAGACAAATCACAGGCATCTTAAGGGTGTTGTGGGGAAAGGACTGGGATGAAGGCAGAAAGAGCACAAGGGACTGAGGTGATGGTACACTGGTGAAATAGTGGTGGGAACTCCATGGGGACTACAATTAATGCCAAATATATTTAAATAAATTAATTTAATAAAAAAAGGAAATTCTTAAAAAAAAAAAAAAAAGAAGTGAACAGGTAACAAATTGCAGTATATCCCTACAGTGGAATGTTATTTGCTAATACTAGGGAAGGAACTATGGATACCCCCAACACAATGGATGAATCTTAAGACGTCAACACAAATATTATGCTAAATGGAAGTAAGTGTATACAAAGGATTAAGTGCTATGTAATTCAATTTATATTTAATTCTAGAAAATGAAAACTAGAGTATTGCAAAGTAATCAATAATTATCTGGTTAGTAGAATGGGAATCAACTACAGAGAAGTACAGGGAAATGTATGTTGGTGATGTTTATATCTTATATCTTAACAGTTGTGTAATATTTGTGGGAAAATTATCAAACCTAGCTTTCTAAGTATGTATATGTAAATTTTGCATCAATAAGTTTTATTTTAAAGGGAGGAACTCTGTATTGAAAAAAATCTTATGTTCAATTACCACAGTTTAGATGTGTCCTTTTTGTAAGCTTTTATTACGTATTCATATTATAGGCATACATTGACAGTCTTTACTATAGAAACATCTCTACTTCCACACCCCTTACCCCATGGGAAATTATAGTTGTATTTTACATGATGCAGAATCAAGCATTCAAAAATATTTTAAGTTTTGTGACTTCAAGTCCATTTGAGTGGTGTAGCAACAGTAGGTCTTTGGAAACCACTTTTGTTTCATTGTAGCACTGATGAGAAAAAAAAAAAGTCCAGCTGACTTTGGACATTATTCTAGTACCTGCTTTTATTACTCATTTCACTTAAAGCTATGATTTCCAAGAACCTATACGCTACATTAAGTGAAAACTTACTCTACAGTGTTAATGGTTGCGTATAGAGTTTTTACTGTGGGGGAAGTGTCAGCATACTTATGGTTTTTATTCATTACAGATAATACATTTTGGCCTGTAATTGAATATTAACATAGCACAAACATTAAGTTTGTCATGTTATGTTGTGAAGTACTGGAAATCTTTCATTACTTAGAAGGTAATAAAGTGAAAAAAACTAGAATTAAAAAAATGTGGATATAGCTGTTTCAACTTTTTCATGTGAGCCTATTAAAGTAAAAATAGGTTAAATATTTCAAATATCAATAATGTTGATAGTAGTTGTAATAAGATGCTTACTTATGTTGTCATTTACCATGTACATGGGATCATTTGAAGAGATTGACATGTATTATTGAGTTAATATTCAAAACAACCTTAGGAGACCAGTATCATTAGTATTCTCAACAGAGGATCCAGAGATATGAGGTACAAGAATTTTAACTAATTTCCTCAAAAATATATAATTAATAAGTGACTGTTACTGTGTTTGCAGAGCTTTGCTGTTAGACACTATTTTGTCATTACATCAGTGACTATTTTGTCACTACATTAGCAAGACAAATATTTCATCTTTTAGTTATGTTGAATACATATGTCTGTATGCATTTAATAAATCATTTTGGTAAAGTCAAGAAATTTTCCCCTTTTGTATCTATTACATGGAAATATGTTTTGGACTGGGTTATTGATAATTCTATTATTTTTAAAATAATAAAATTTTAGAGCTGGATGAGATATTATTTAATTAAATAATGACTGAAATAAAATTTAACAATCATATAGGCCTCTTTTCTCAATTCCACTATTTCCCCTGTGTCTTTTTATGGTCTACAACTGTTGGCTGTGAACTTTAATTTTTAATTTATTTATGTCTATAACTAAATCACTGTATGTTTCAAACCTTACAGTACTTTCCATTTCAGAGTACTAGAGTAGCCATGTCAGGTTTTCACTTCTTAAATACCTTCTTTTGGATTCATGACATTCCCTTTTGACAGTGATAAAAAGCATACTCCTAGGAGACATTGAAAAGGAATGCTAGAACTATTTAGGTAATAGTTCCACAAGTTTCTTTCATTTATCTAACAGGAAGTCACTTAAAGTCTGTCAACCTACTTTGTATAGAGTATAAGTATATATGTGTATAATACAATAGTATATTTTATAGTATTATAATAGTATATCTCCATTATTATGCTATATATAAATAAATATATATATTAAAATCTTGGTGTTATTTTATGATTAAAATTTAAATAAGCTCTTATTTCAGGTGATTGACTGCACCTATCATAGCTGATAAAATTTGTGAAGTTATTGTAATTGAAAGGCTAATCTTTTAAAATATTTTTATGCTTTTATGAAAATCACTAACACTTAGAATTTAATGAAAATATTTTTCACTGCTACAATTGTGAAGAAATTGCAAGAACCTAGATTTAGTGAATACTTTTAATGCTAATGTTATAAAGAATGCTAATGCCAATGGGGAGGAGCTGAGGTGATCAGAATGAAGGAAAAAGAAGACTTTTTGAATATCTAATATATTCTAGGTAACTTAAAGATAGGGCTTTTACTTTTATTATCTCAATTATCACAGAAGTCTTAATCATTAAGTTTTAATCATTTTCCTATTACAGTTGAGGAAACAAGATTATCTGGATAAAGAGCACACATATAGAACCAGAAATCAAATCTGGATATACTTGATACCCAACTACAATCTTTAAACTGCTCCAAGGAGTTGTTCTGGGGCCTTTTTAAGCAGAAAATTATTGGTGTTATAACAGAATTTCTATGATATTTATCTTTTACTAACTTAGCTGTCATAAACATCGGGGCGCAATACTACTCCTAGTCGACAGGTCTTCTCAAATATAAAAACTGAGTTGCTTAAGTGCCTCATTTGTCAGAGTGCTGTAGAATAATAAAAAGTAATTATAATAGCTTTATCAAATGCACGTGATCATTGATGTTTTCCCAAAGCTCAGACAGCTTTGATAGTGTATCTCCAGATCATGCTCACTGGCACACTAAAGATACCAACGAACCTCCTCATCTTTACCTCCACCCAGTTCATTTATATTCTGTAGGAGTTCCTGAATTATCTCAAATACACTTTCAAGTAAGAGAAAAATTATAACTTTTTGATATAATAACTTTAGCAACAGTAAATGCACATTGTTGACTGATGTGGACAAATACGAAAGCGTTTTAGTCTTTTCATTGATCAGATTCACACCTCATGTTTAGGAATTTCAAATGAGATGATAGTAATGTATTAATCTGATGACTCATTTTAAACTTTGAATATACTAAATTTTTAAAAAATTTTCATTTTACATTTCTAAGATCACATTGCACTAATTTTCCTAGTGACCTCTAATCAAAAGCAGTAAAGTTCTGTCCTGGGTGGAAGTTGATAGTGTTTCTAAATTTCGATAATGAAGGACTTTGCTTTTGTGAAAACAAGTCATATTTTTCACTGCCACCTCTGTTTATTTCTGTATTTTAACCCATCTTGGTTGCAGAAATTAGCAACAATATAATAAAATACCAGGATTTTAAAAAAATATTTATGCATTCAAGAGCTGGGGTACAGGCCAGAGGCGCAGGAGGTGAGAGGATTCACCAGAGACAGAGTGGGGAGCAGAAGAGGCAGATTCACTGAAATACACTGCTGAGGGGAGCAGCGGGCGAGGCAGGAGCGGTCTGCTGCGCCATGTGGGTCCCCTCCCTGGCCGGGGATTGAACTCCCGCTGCTGTGCAGCGGATGCTTCACACTGCGGTGCTCAACCCGCTGCCAAATACCAGGATTTTATATTTTTTTATATTTTAATTTTCAAGCAAAAATTTTTTTGAAAGATTTGTAAGACCAAACTTTTTTGAGATAAATAAAATTGATATTCAGAAGTTGGTTGAATTTCAGAACTGTGTTACTGTATAAAATATAATTAATCTCCATTGTAAGTCCAAAAACAAATTGAGTTAAATCATAAACCTAATTTAGTTTTTCATTTAGTGGAATGTTTAAATGCCCTGTAGTAAAAATACTGCATGACTGAAATGGTTGAATAAATTCTCAAATAGGGATATTTAAATTAGAAGTCTTAGTTGCAAATAATAGAAATCAACTTTGTATGTTTTAAGAACTGAGAAAATGTTGAGAAACAGATTCCCTAGGAAGAGTGGAAAATTAGACTTATAAAAAGGATAAGAGTAAGCAGACAAGAAAATGGCCAAAATCACTGTACAACATCAGTATACATGGTTGCCACCATGCATGAAATCTTACTTGCCCCTTTGTCACTGTAGTCACGGATGCTGCCTCTGACACTGCTACCTTAGAGTCTTGATGTAACTTCTATCAATTTCCACCTATCCCCAGAATAGGTTCTCTGATGTCCCCCTTTGTTGCATCATCATCATCCCCCAATTTAAAGATTTGGCTGGTGTTTCTCATCTAGGGTCATATGCTAATACTGTAACTGCAGGAATGCTTGAGAAGTGGTGAGCTCTGTAGGCCATCAGTACCCATCCATACATCACGTAGGGAATTTTCAAATGTAGGAAAGAAGTTCAGGTGTTGGGTGGTCAAAAATGGACAAATATCAGCTACATTTTCTTTGTTACTGCATCTGAATTCTTTTCTTTTTATTCTTATAATTGCTTAAGAAAAAAGGGCATCCACCTCACACCAGTGAGAATGGCACATATCAAAAAAAGTAGCAACAACAAATGTTGGAGAGGATGTGGAGAAAAAGGAACTCTCACACTGCTGGTGGGAATGCAAGCTGGTCCAACCTTTATGGAAAGCAGTATGGCGGTTCCTCAATCTACTAAGAATGGAACTTCCATAGGATCCAGCAAT
>JAGFMF010011390.1:4198458-4272668 GCA_019455555.1 Galemys pyrenaicus
AAAAGAAAAATACCAGATGGTTCCTCCCCTAGGAGGAATATAAGGGAACTAAATAAGGATCAAGGAAAGGAATAAGAACAATAATAATAATAATAACAAGAAGAAAGAAACAAAAACCAGAAATGAAAAGAGGACAAACTGGGGACACTTGGGGGGGAGGGAAGAGGGAAAGGGTGGAGGGCAGACGGGAGCATGGGGGACTGAGGTGATGGTGCACTGGTGATCTGGTGATGGGGAATACATGGGGATTACAATTGATGTCAAATATATGCAAATTAAAAATTTTTATATTAAATAAAAAAAGAAGGGCATAAATGATTTTAAAATTTTCCATTGACTTGATTGGAGAGATAATGTTACGCTAGGTGTTCTTTGATGAATTTTCAGCATTTAGTTTTAGTTATTGTTTCAGCAAGTTCTGTGAAGTCATGGTAGTATGGATAAGAAACATACTGCAGTGTTTAAGCATTATCACTTAAACATAGCTTTCTACTTCTGAAAGATATGAATTCCCTATGGATACCCGCACCTTACCTGATCTGGATAATATGCTCTGAAAGTATCAAAAACCCCAGAAGAATCAAAAACTTTAATGCCAGAGTTAGGATCAGATGTCATCCCTGTCACTCTCAGCATTTGGCCATTTGACATTTATCTATTTTAGTAATGAGTAGACTGAACCATAGAGAGGTTAAGTAGCTTAAGAATTTTTAGATAAACATGAGGGAGCCAGAAAAAATTAAGTATTTCTCAGTGTAAAATAGACATATTTAGTATGTCCACATACTAAATTTTTTTTTATTTACCACAACAGGTATTAGATCAGTTTGTCCCAGTTTCCAGTGTTTCATATTTAGAATTTTGTCCATGTTCTAAATTATTATACACTGCCACTGTCATATTACATTTATTTGTTATGTTAAACTTTGAAAGCATTTACTTGGATTTTATCCAACACCCCCATGTGTCAATTTTATAGATGTGAAAACTAAGATAAATAGAAGGAAAATCATTTCTTTTAATTGCTAAATAGTGGTTGTGTGCCTTATTTAAGGATTTTAATATAAAACAAAATCACAGCATGTTTTTAATTATTTTTTGATAATGTACTATTGCTTAAATATTATTGTATTTATTTTCCTTTAGAGAAATGCACTTATTTGATACTGTTTAGCTATCAGGCTATCATTTTATTCTTATAGATAAAATGCCCTTCCTGGGATTTATATACTAGTAGGAGAAAGAAAAAAAATTAAAAAAAGATCATTTGTTGATAAACGTGTTCTGGAGAAAAACTGAGGAAGGAAAATGATAAAAGAAAACTCTGAGGATAGGAGAGAGAAGTAAGTTTAAATTTTACTAGGAAAGTGACATGAAAGACCTAAAGGAAGCATGGAAAGGCAACATGATCTGGGAGGGAGACACCTGTAAGGTAAATTTGAGAGTATAACACAGAGAGAACAAGGGTGGAGCCCGGAGATTGGAGTGTACCGTACATGTTCAAGTGAAGGCAAGGGGGACTGATGTCAAAAGCTGAGGAAGCAGATAGAAGAGTAAAAGGAGATAAGGTAAAAATAAAAAACTTAGAAAAGTAAACATGTGCTTTTATCCCACTGTGTCTAGATTGCGTGCTGACTGCTTCCTTTGTTAACAGAAATTGTTAATGCTCAATCAGCATGTTAGGGTGGGGTTTGAGCAACTGTATTTTACAACCCTTCAAGATAACTCACTAGCATGATTCATCTATTTTGCCAAATCAAGCAATTAAAAGTATCAGGTTAGCTTTCCAGATCTGTTTTGTTTTGCTTGCATAAATGATCTTGAGTTTTGTGTAGTTTCATAAAAACCTAGTGAAATAGTTATTTTAATTCCCATTTTTATAAAACATCTATTCTTAAATTTTTAAATGTGCATTACGAAAAATGAATTTTGGCAAATTGATGTATTTATTTTGGAACAGTTGTGTGCATATTGCTTTACAAAATGATAAAATAAAAAAAATGGCATTCAGATTCCTCTTTCTAAGGTGCTTGAACATCTTAGTTTTTACTCTTTAAGCTTTAAAGTGTCATTAGTATTTCTCAATAAGGAGTTACAATCAGGACTTCATGAGGATTCTGTGGAGTGTCAGATATGTTGAAAAATTAGGAGTGACTTTTTAAAATTTATGATCTAAAAGAAGAGACAGTAAAACTCCAAGTCTGCATTATTATTTTTTCTAGTTTCTTTTTCTCTCTTGCTTTTTCCTCTATTTCCCTATTTTCCTCCCATTCTCTCCTTATTTCTTTTAATGAGGTCAAAGTTTTTCTTATATTATGATGTATGAGTTCAGAGAGCTTGTGAACTCTCAAAATCACAATTGTAAGTATAGTAATTTTATTTAGGCATGACTTTTAATTGCATGTGTTTCAAATTTTAGAGTGTGAGTGAACCTAGCTGATTGTCCTGTTTTATCATTTGATGATATTTTTCTGTTTACAGTAACATTCAAAAAGTGAATCAAATTTTTGTACAAGATCATTTTTTTGAGAAATGATCATAAAACAAAGCCATTGGTGGTGATAATTCAGGAGAAAAGAAAAAAAAGCCAAGAAATATCTGACTTTAACTAAAAAATATAAGTTGAAGAAACATCAAGAAATTTTGTGTCATTTTTGTAGGAGCTTGGATTTAGCTTTTTACAGGCACAACCATTACTCTACATGGGGGAAATAAAAGGGATTATGATTGTTTCAAAAAGTGTTCCTACTGTATTTAAGAGAACACTTGATTGAAAGTTACTAACATTCAGTGTGAGTGTATATATAGAAATCACCTGACTCAAAAATTAGTGTGGTTTTGATGCACATCTTCTGACACCTAGAATAAATTTAGTTAATTTCATAAATTGATAGCTAAATGAAGCAAGTCAGGACAAAGATAAACACCAGACAATTTTACTCGTGTAAAATAATAAGATACAAAATAAAGGAAGAAAACAAAACTTAATAAAAAAAACCCCAAGTTCTTATATCCGTTTTGAGTTAATTATTGTGCATGGTGTGAGATAGTGTTCTAATTTCATTCTTTTGCCTGTGGCTGTCTAGTTTTACCAACACTGGTTAAAGAGACTTTACTTTTTTCCATTGTATCCTCTTAGCTCCTTTTTTGTAGATTAGCTGACTGTGTAGGGTGGGTTAATTTCTGGGACCTTAATTCTATTCCGTTGATCTATGTGTTTATCTTCCTTTCAATACCAATATGTTTTGACTACTATAGTTTGAATTCCGAGAGTATAATACCTCTCTTTTTTGTCAGGAGTGCTTTGGCTATTTAGGGTCTTTTGTGGTTCCATATAAATTTCAATAATGTTTATTTCTTTGTAGAATGCCATTAAAATTTGAGTAAGGATTGTATTTAATCTGTAAATTGCTTTAGGCAAGAGAGCTTTTTTAACTGTTAATTCTTTCAGTCCATGAGCAAGAGATGTCTTCTACTTCTTTTAACAGTTTATTGTAGTTGCATTGTACAAGTCTTTTACCTCCTTTATTCAGTTTACTCCATATATTTGTTTTTGATGCCATTGCAAATGAAATTTTTTTTCTTGATTTTTTTCTCTTCTAGTTCACTGTGTAGGAATCCAACCAATTTTTGTATATTTATTTTGCAGCCTCCTATTTTACTGACTTACTGTTTCTAATTTATTTTTAGTGGAGTCTTCAGGGATTTCTATGTATATTATCATGTTATCTGCAAATAGTTATCATTCTACTTCCTCTTTTCCAAGTTGGATTCCTTTCTTTTGCCTACTTGTTCTAAGTAAGCCTACCAATATTATGTTGAGTAGTAGTATAAAAGTGGCTATCTTTGTCGTGTACCTGATTTTAGAGCAAAAGCTTTCAGGTACTTACCATTGAGTATGATGTTAGCTAAGGGCTTGTCATATATTGTCTTTATTATATTAATGTATGTTCCTTCTATCCTCATTTTTTTAAAATCATGAATGAGTATTGAATCTTGTCAGATACTTTCTATGTATCTATTGATAGGACATTTTCAATCTTTCATTGAGATGATAAATGACATTGATCAATTTGTGATGTTGAACCATCCTGCATCCATGGAATGAATCCCATTTCATCATGAAGTATGATTCTTTTAATGTATTCTTGATTTTGAGTTGCTAAGATTTTATTGAGGATTGTTGCATGTGTTTTCATCAGGAATGTTGGTTTGTAGTTTTCATTTTTTGTATTCCCTTGCTTGAGATTTGTTCAGGTTTTCTATGTCCTGTTGCCAGGAGTTTTTGAATCAACATTGATTCCATTACATCTGATACTGTTCAGTCCTTCATAATGTAAAGGTAGTATAGAATTGTGACTAAGACCACATTTTCTGGAGCCAAATTACCTAGATTGATATTCAACTATTATTTTCTTGTTTTGTTACCTTGGTTATCACTTAATCTTTCTATACCTTAGTTTCCCCACCTTTAAAGTGCAGATGATAGTAGTAATAGCTACTGTCTCAAGGATTGCCAGTTTGATTTAAATTTTATAAAAACCTTGAATTGTGCCAGGTATATAGGGGATAGCAAGCAACTTACTGGCCAGTCTGGCATGTGGCCTGTTTTTGTTATTGCCAGTGAATTAAGAACGTTTCTTAACATTTTTAAAGGCTTGTTGAAAAAAACAACGTGTATATATATATGCATAGCACTAAGTGAATATTACCATATTTCCTTATACATGAAAATTTCACTACCTCTTAATGCATTATATGTTTGGTTATTTTTTTTAAATTACAGTATAGTTGCAGGGGAATGAGGAAGAAGGTGAAAGTACAAATTTCAGAAAATATTTTTACTTTTATCCCCATTGTTTAACCTAATTTTTGTTAATCTTTGGTTTTTATAATTGTGATGACACATAAATCACAATAGACACTTTTTTTGAAGAATTATATTTTTAATGCTGTGGAATTATGTTTAGATATTAATTAACTTTTATTTTCTAAAAACTAGAATTTTTCTTTGATATTTCCTTTGTATTTTGGGTAGAGCCAAAAAAGTTGTTTGACTTGTAACCTAATTTCTCTTTCTTCTTTGTCTTTATCCTTTCATTATAAGTAAAGTGTAACTTGTGATAATTATGACAAGAAGAATTTAAAGTGTTAAGTAGGATGACCTATTCATTTGAAGAAGACCTTAAGAATGTGTTTATTTTTAAGTCTACTGGTTAAATAAACCATTACCTAAGGATCTCACTGGGAGGTCTATGGAATAAGCTATGCCTATATAGGTCTGGTCCCACAAACCAAGGGAATATAAGAAAAGTTGAGAAAGAAACATGAAAAGGAAGAAAGAGGAATAAAAAAGATTTGGCAATGGCAGTGCATCACCAAGAAGCTGTTTCTAGTGCTATATTCTTGGCTAAAACATTTTAAGAAATGTGGCAATCAAATCAAATTTTGTTCTACCCGCCTTTGAAAAACCTATTGACTAATATGCCTCAAATCTACTGTTTTCTGAAATTTTGTGTTCATGCTTGAAATGTACCATTGTGGAATAAAGTTCATTTCTGACGTAATATATCTGACCTTCCTCAGTTTGTGGCATTTTAGTTTTCTGAAACACGTGTTTGTCATTATGCTGTCTTTTAGAAAGTCTGTAGGCATTCATCCAGGAAAAGAAACTAACAGCAACCAAATGAATCTATGTTATTGCCTGGGATAAAAAATATTGACTTTTGTAACTGTATCCCAGGACATCTTTTTTTCCCTTTAATCACATTTGGCATCAGAAAATTTTATTACTATGAGACCCTTGTTACTTTACTAGAATAACAGTTTTGTCCATCTATAAGCAGTCTAGAGAGTATCATTTATACTTTGGACAATCAGAATCAATATTAGACGTAGTAGTATTCCTATTATTTCTTGCTGCCATTGGCGTTCCTTTGATTGGATTTTAAAATCCACCTATAGCTCCACTGAACTTGATTCTTAAATTTATAGACTTACAGATTTGTAACTGAATTGATTTTCATGTTAAAATTAAATAGTGTTGCATGGTTGATAAGTTGTAGTTTATTGAATTTTAGAAACATGGGTAATTAAGGCATTGCAAATTTGTTTTTAACACTTATTGAAAAATCTTTAAAGTATATTATATACATACCTTCGTTTACTAGCATAGTATATTGTACATTTTTATTGTACATTTTTCAGTTTTTCTTGGTAATAAAGAGCTTTGACTACTAATTAATGTACTAAATATTAATATGTCCAAGGGATTTCCTAGCACTGTATTCTCATTTTACCCCCAAAGCAGCTTACAAATGAGAAAATAATGTTACACAACTTGCCTAAGTTTTCCTATTTAGTAAGTAAATAGCCAAGTCTCTGGGTTCCTCTGAAGTGCCTTTATCTATTATACTATGATTTCTATGCATTCAGAAGGCAAGAGAGTAAATTAGCTTCTTCCAATCCTAATATTTCTAGACTAGTTATTTTGCATAAATTCCTAATATTTATTTTTCTGTAATTGGTCTCCTTATCATAAGTCTAAATGAAGAAAGTACAACTATAAAAATCATAGAGTTTAACAGTAGATGAGCCCTTAGCTTTATTTAGTGCATGTTCCCTATACCTGGCTACACTTCAGAATCAGCTGAGTAGCATATGAAAATGCTATTTCCCTGTATTCACATTCTAGAGATTCAAATTCAGTAGGCATAGTGTGAAGTCTTGGAATTTTTTACCTTTTAAAAGAATTCCTGAATTATTTTTATGTGGTTTGGGAACCTCTGAACCCAATCCTTCATTTTCTGGACAAGAAAACTAATAAACAAGGTGAAGATAGTGCTAATAAATGGTGAAACAGATTGAAAGGTGTTCCTTTAAATCTTACCCAGTGCTTATTTCCTGTTCTCTGTGTCCCTATTTTTAAAGTTCCTAGGTGTTCTCTTTTGCTCAAAACACTCTTAGGTACTATGTAAGTAATACAATACTGAAGTAATGACATACTTTTTTCTCTGTTATGTTCTTCAGAATATATTCTATAAATTGAATGAGCTTTATAATAGAATAAAATTTTCTTAGAAGTTGGAAAAAATTAAGTAATATTTAAATGTTATGATAGATTTTCATGTAGATCGACAGTTTGCAATCTGGTGACTATATGGGGAAACTGTGTTTATTGGTAATCATTGAAATTAATTTGTTGATAAGAACTAAACCATATGTCTGGATAGAAAGAACATAATAGTTATAATAAGGCAAATTAAAATGGATACCATTTTTTGAACTCTTAGTATTTGCCAAGCACTGTGTTAACTGCTTCACACTATTTCATTTAGTCCTTTGTTATAGTTCTTGTAGGTAACTTCTATGCGAGATTTTTTTAAAGGTAGATACATACAAGTATGCTAAATTTTTTTATTAAAAATTATGCATTATTATCTCCTTTTTATAGATTAAGAATCAAAACCTTGGATTGTTTAAAATAACTTTCCTAAAATAAATAAAATAAAAATAAAATCATGTAGTCATGTATTTATAGTAGCAAGTGGCAGGAGACTTGAACTCAGCTCTGACTAAAAGCCCACACTATCATTAATTCAGTTTTTATTTGGTAACTTATGGAATTACTACACTTAAGAAAGCACCAAATCTTTCAGAAGTGACTGAATACTTTGCTCTTGAGGTTAGTATAGAGAGTAATGCAGGTAACGCTAGTTATTAATGATTTTCTCCTTTAAATTCCCACACTATCCACAGAACTTGGAAGTCTATTGGACTGTTGTACTAATTTCCAGAGATTATGTCACATTTTTCTTTCTTTGATAAAATGAAGAGCATTTGAATAAATGAAGTCCAAAGTGTCCAACCCCAGGGAGTAGAGATGTGTAATATAAAGGAGGAATGTTAGAGTTGTATGGTAAATGCAGCAATAGAAGAGTTTGTGTTATAGGAGTTTTTAAGTGATTACAAGATTTATCCTAAAGAGAAAGCATGTTAAATCTTCTAGTGAGAAGTGAAAGAATAAGGGGGATAGTTTCCACAACTGAAAGGTGAAAGAAAACTCTGTACTTGCACTGTGTAGTAGAGATTGATTATAT
Source organism: Galemys pyrenaicus (assembly GCA_019455555.1). Classification (NCBI taxonomy): domain Eukaryota; kingdom Metazoa; phylum Chordata; class Mammalia; order Eulipotyphla; family Talpidae; genus Galemys; species Galemys pyrenaicus. The sequence goes on from JAGFMF010011390.1 coordinate 4,206,558, forward strand.
TTGTCCACTACTGTAGCAGCTAGCCGCAAATGTCTGTTTATCTTCAATTAAACTAACTGAAATTAAATAAAATTAAAAATCCAGCTTCTCAGTCACACTAGCCACATTTAAAGTGCTCAAGAGCCACATGTGGCTAATGGCAACTAGACAAAACGTTTCCATCATTGAAAAATGTTTTATTGGACAGCCTTGCCATAGACTTTGATATAGAGGTGTGCCTCCTTTTAGAGTAAATACTCAGAATTTGGCAGAGAGCCACTAAAATTTTTTCCAAATACTTGATTGTTATTCAATTTGGTTGAATTACATGAGGATAACAGTGAGGAAGAAAATACTGAAAATCTTTAGAATCCTCAGGAAAAAAGTAATAGAATGGGAATGCTAGGGTTGTACATTGTGTGTGTGGCCTCTTATTGTTGACACAGTGGAATAAAGGAGGGAGACAGAAGACAAATAAACTAGTTTCTTCTATGTTCTCCCTTGCAAGGTAAGGGCTAGGCTTTTGATTTGAACTGGTTGGACTGAGACTGTGTATTTTTAGGATCCACTCATGACTATGACCAAAGAGTATAAGAACCCAAGGTGAGGATGATTTTGGAAGTAAGGTATAGGGCACAGCATGATACACAAAATGATTAAACCATGCTGTTAAAAAAAGGAATACAATGGAAAAAAATTGAAAAAGGAAGAGGATAACCTGAAGTTGCACAAGAAAGCTAAGTTCTGAAGAATTTAAAAGTAGTCTGGAGTCTGTGTGAAGCAATAATTTTTAAAAGGCAACTCGCCTGCTTCTTGGGCATATTATGGATCATAAAGAAGAAGACCTCTATTATACCTATTTTATGTGATTATTTTTGGGAAAAGAGAATCATTTATTTTTTCATTGGGGAAATGTGAAAATAAAGTAGGGTAGAACTTAAAATTGGCATAAAAGAAGTGAAGCCATAAATTAATGATTATAGAATAGAGTGATTATTTATAAATGTATTCAAATATTCTAAAAAAGATGAATTTGCCCTAGCGTATGGAGAGAATTTACTAAAGAGATTGTCAAATATGTTATTCTGCTTTTCAGAAGGAGGAAAGGAGGTTCCGTAAAAAGTAAATAAATTGACTTAACACTGATGTAAAAAGATGAAAGGATGGGTTTTGAGTACCTGAAAGAAGTAGTAGTGGTTATTGGACGTCAATATGGGCTCACATGCACAGATGTAATAGATCGACTCCTCAGCTCTACCATATACTAACTGGACTACAACCTGGGGCAATTTGCTTCATCTTTCTTTCTCAACTTTTCTCATTTTTAAAATAAATACTATCTATTGTGTAGGGTTGTAATGAGATTTATTTATGGACACAAAGGACTGGGGTACAAGCTAGAGGTACAAGGGCAGGAGGTCAGTGAGAGGATTCACCAGAGACAGAGTGGAGAGCAGAACAGGTTGATCTACTGAAATATACTGATGAGGGGATGAGTAGTTGAGACTGGAGAGGTCTGGTCTGCTGTACCATATGGGTCACCTCCCTGGCCGGGGATTTAACTGGTACTGCAGATAACTTCATAGTGGCAATGCAGGGGATGAGGGAAGGAAATAATCATGCACCCAAATAAATTGGAACCATGCCAATGTATATAATGTACAATTTATAATGTACAATTTACTGATTGTATTCAGATAATCCTCCTAGAATAAGAGCTATATGAGGGCAGGACTTTTTAATATTTTGCTTACTGCCATATCGCATCTATGACATTGATGTCATAGTGAAATATATGGTGAATTACTGAACATATATTGAGACATATACTTAAGCAAATAATTACACCTTGGGCTAAGCACTGAACAGAAAAAAACAAAAAGTGCTATTGATGAAAACATAAACAATTGTCACACACTTTTAAATTTTTGCTTGGGATGTTTTCCCATTTTGAATGTCTTCCATATTGTCCAGACAATAGTGAATCTATTAAGTACCATCCTTTCTCAAGTCTTTCTTAGTGCAATCTCTCTTTTTGGAACCAACATAGCAAATATTTAGAAGTTCCCACAGACTACTACGTGCAATAGAATGAAGCTAGACTACTACCTCACACCATGCACAAAAACCAACTCAAAAACGATAAAAGAATTGGACATAAGACCTGAAACTATAAAATGTATTGAAGAAAATACAGGCAAGATACCACATGACATACATCTCAGTAACATCTTTAAAGACTCACCCCCCAAGCAAAGAAAGTGAATGAAAAGATAAACAGCTGGAATTACATCAAACTAAAAAGCTTCTGTACAGCAAACAACACATTAACCAAAACAAAGAGATGCCCTACTGATCAGAAGAAAATGTTTGCACTCCGTACAACTGAGACGGGACTGGTCACAAAGATTTATGAAAAGCTCACACACCTCAATAAAGTAACAATCCAGTCAAAAAATGGGCAGAAGAGTTAAATAGACACTTCTCCAAAAAAAGAAATGCGAATGGCCAACAGGAATATGAAAAAAAAAAAAAGTTCAACATCACTTATAATCAGGGAAATGCAAATCAAAACCACAATAATATATATCTTACATCAGTGAGAATGGCACATATTAAAAAAAAAAAAATCTAGCAACAACAAATGCTGACAAGAATGTAGAGAAAAAGGACTGACACTGCTGGTGGGAATGCAAACTGGTCCAACCACTATGGAAAGCTGTGTGGAGGTTCCTCAAAATGCTAATAAAGGAGCTACCATATGACCCAGCAGCTCCACTCCCAGGGCTCCACCCAAAGGACACAAAACCATTAATTCATAAGGATGCCTACCCCCCTTCGTTTATTGCAGCACTACTTACAATAGGTTAAATATGAAAACAACCCAAATGCCCCAAAATAGATGACTGGATCAAGAAGATGTGGTACATATACACAATGGAATACTGTTCGGCAATCAAAAAAGATGAACCCATGACATTCACAGCAACTTGGGTGGAGCTGGACAGGATTATGCTCAGTGAAATAAGTCAGAAGGAAAAAAAATTATCCGATGTTTTCACTTATAGGAGGAATATAGGGGAACCAAATAAAGGATCAGGAAAAAATAGTAATAAAAAACCAAAATTAACAGGCAACTGTAAGTCAGAAACATTCTTCAAGGAGGGGGAGGGAGAAGGATCAAACGGGAGGGAAGAGCACAGGGACTATGGATGGTGCTTGGGTGAATTGGTGGGAATTAACGGGGACTACATCTGAGGAGAAAGCATTTATTTTACAAAAATGAGTAATGATATAAAATATATAAAAATAAATTTTAAAAACAGAATTTTGTCAGCAACAACATTTGATATTTTGACAATTTGGGGGTTTGTAAATTCAATCATTGGGTGTACAGAGTTGACATACTATTCTCAAATGCCGATTTTGATTTCCTTAAACTGAAATTTATGATTATCTGAGTATCAGTGCCTTCGATTTTCTTAGCTAGATGTTAAGCTAAGCTTGTTTCTGCTATCTGTATTTCTATCATACAAAAGATTACTTTATTTTTTTGTCTCAGCATAATCAAATAGATTCATAAACATGAAAATAATCCATAAAATTAACTGCAAAATTTCCTCATATTTTGTTTTCCTTAGAAGATAATGACTACCATAATTTAGCCAGAGTTCAGTCAAGTATACAACTAATCTATATATAAAGCCTGAAATCATTACTTTTCTGGGAAAACTGAAGCAGGTACTGGAGATTTTTAAAACTCCACTTGATTTTAGATGACTAAATGGTGTTTTGGTTGGAAGCTAAAGAATGAGACTTGCTCTAAAAATAGTTTATCCCACACCAACAACATCATCTTGACTTACTCATTTTCATTTTAGGACAAGATAGAGTGATTGTGGAAGCTTGTATTTTAGGAACTTCCTGTTTAGATTGTGTTAAATAACATACAACTTAATATTTTTACAACAGCTTTTATAAACAGATATAAACAAAATAATATGGGTAGTGAGTTGAAGCTTGACTCAGGCAACAGCTTCTAGATACATCTTAAGACAGAGGAATAGTTCACTTTTTATGAATTATTTGTTCCTTTCTCGGGTGAAAGCATGTTTATGGATATTCAGTTTATTTCCTTTTAATTTGGCCATCTAATTTTACTAGTTTCTCTCTTTAACTCTTAGTTTCACCATTCACAGTTTTTTGTTTTGTAACCTGACATGTCAATCAAAAGAACTCGTTGACATCAATGATACTAATCAATTATAACCTTTATTAGGATCAGTCTCTACAGTACTATGTAAGTCCTTTATGTGTATTGTCTCATTTGATCTCACTAATCACTGAGTATGAGTATTATTATCATCACCATTTTATAGATGATATTTCTCTGTGATTAATCCCTTGGAAAAATGAACAGTGTTTGGGAATGTGAGTAGTCACACTCTTCATTTTGTTTACTTTAACATAGTTTTTTTTTTTACATGATGGTATTCCTATTAAATTTGTTATTTCTAGATCTTTTCACTCTTAATTTTTTTTTTATTATGTCATTATCTTGTGTGTCTACTTAGACTTGAGCCCTCTTTACACCTTTGATTATGCATTCCTGGTCTCTCTTTCACTCCCTCCAAACCAGAACAGTGCAATTCTGGAATGATAATCTCCGTACTGTCTCTACTCTTTAGGTATTTTTTTTTTAAAGATTTATTTTATTTATGCATACAAGCACTGGGGTACAGGCCAGAGGTGTGGTGTGGGGGGGTGAGAGGATTCACCACAGAGAGTGGGGAGCAGAACAGGCAGATAACTGAAGTACACTGCTGAGGGGAGCAGCGGGCACAGCAGGCGAGGTCTGTCACACCATGTGGGTCTCCTACCTGGCGGGCAGCAGTGATCGAACTTGTGCTGCAGTGGCTGCGGTTTGCTTCATAGTGCATTGCTTAACCCACTGCGCCACCAGGTCAGGCCCTCAAGTATTTTTTGAGTTCATCATAAGACTCAAGAAATCAAAGCAAACAACCCAATCAAAAATTGGCAGAAGAACTTAAAAGACACTTCACCAAAGAGGACATAGAAATGGCCAACAGGCATATGAAAAAATGCTCAATATCTCTCATAATCAGGGAAATGCAAATTAAAACCGCACTGAGATACCACCTTACACCAGTAAGAATGCCACATATCAAAAAAACCAACAACAATAAATGTTGGTGAGAATGTGGAGAAAAAGGAACTCTACTACACTGCTGGTGGGAATGCAAGTTAATCCAACCACTATGGAAGTTCCTCGGTCTACTAGAGATGGAACTACCATATTATCTGGCAATCCCACTCCTAGGGATCTACCCAAAGGACACAAAAACACCAATCCAAAGAGCACCTGTATCCCCATGTTTATTGCAGCACTATTTGTAATTGGTAAGACCTGGAAACAACCCAAATGCCCAAAAATAGATGACCCGATCAAGAAGATGTACATATACACAATGGAATACTATTCAGCAACCAAAAAAAGATAAACTAGAGTCATTTGTAGAAACATGGATGGAGCTAGAAGAACTTATACCTAATGAACCAAGTCAGAAGGCAAGAGAAAAATATTGATGGCTTCACTTTTAGGAGGAATGTGAAAGAACAACCACAACAAAAAATAAAAAATAAGAAAAAAAAAAAAAAAAACCAAGAGAAAGCTGAAGGAAATGGGCAATTAGAACCAAAACCAACCAACCAACCAAACAAACAAAAAGCTCAACAAGATCAAAAGGTCAAAAGATAAACTAAAGGGATCATGGGGCGGGGGTTGAGGGAGGGGAAGGCAAAGATGGGGAGGAGGGCATAAAGATAGCACAGGGACTGAGGTGATGGCGCATGGGTGAAATGGTGGTGGGAACTCCCTGGGGACTACAAATGACATCAAATATAATTAATTAAATCTAATAAAATTAAAAAGTATATTTTTTTGAGTTCAGGGTTGAGATTGCATTTTTTTTCTAAATGAGAACTGCCAAAGGGCTGAACAACTTTGGAAATTAGCTTATGCGTAAACTTGATATTTCTTAGTAAATTTACAAATTCATTAGGTTAAAATTACAGTTAGTGATAATGCTAAAATTAAAAATTTATACTCTCGTAGACTCATTTTGACAACAGTGGATGCTGTTTGCATCATAATGTTCAGCTATTTTATATGCTTCAGTTATGTCGAAAGTAAAACAAAAAGTGAGATCTTCATTTCTACACAAATTTGCAGCAGATATATTTCCTAGATTAAAGTACAATGCAAGTAGTTTTCCATATTTAAGAACTCATTTAACTGTAGTCAAGAAACTTCCGGGGCCTCCCTGGTGGCGCAGTGGGTTAAGCAGCACTATGAAGCAAACCGCAGCCACTGCAGCACAAGTTCAATCCCTGCTGCCAGCAGGGGAGGGGACCCACATGGCGTGGCAGACCTCTCCTGCTGTGCCTGCTGCTCCCCTCTGCAGTGTACTTCCATTGATCTGCCTGTTCTGCTCCCTGCTCTCTGTGGTGAATCTTCTCACCCCCCCCCACACCTCTGGCCTGTACCCCAGTGCTTGTATGCATAAATAAATAAATCTTTAAAAAAAAAAAAGAAACTTCCAAGCAACTTTTCAGTTAGAATGGATTTTCAGCCATATAAAGACTTGTAAAAATGCAAATACCAGAAGAATCTTAATATTTATTCTTTAAATACCTCTCACAAGATGAATTTTATGAATTAAATCCTGTTTGTAGACAGGTACCAATATTTGACAGGACCAAGCTGTGTGAAAAGATGTTTGCAAAAGTGAAATGTGTAAAATATCACTACAGATGAGCACTAGATTTTGATGATAGGCTTACCAACTTTTACTCCCAATGAAATAAGATACTTTCTTCCAGAATAACTCTTTCCTTCTCATTAGCAGACCTGCATTACAAAAATTTATACTCACATATTATTACTGTATTTTGAACTTTTGATAGTTAAGTGTGGAAATATTTGTCTCTTTCTTCAGAAGTATCTACATATTTGCCTTGATTTTGTTTTCTGTTTTGCAAAGCATGACCCTTTACATAAAACATTTGCCAACCTTGAAGTAAACAATTTTTTATTTGTTTTTAAGTGATCCCAAATCACTTAAATATCAAAGACAAATAAATCTCTACTAATGTGGCTTAAAGTATTAGCAAGAAAAAAAAGAATTCTTCCTCATTCCTTGGACAGATTTTACATGACTATTTTATCCACCTTCCTTATTTTACAATTAGGAATTCAAGATTTAGTAGAAGTTAGTCATTGGTAGAACCAAAAATAGACCTAAGATTATGATTTTTTTGTATCTTTTCTATTATGCTTTATATAAGTGTTTATGCTGGGTGCTAAGGATGCTAAAACAATGAGAATTGGTGTCTGCATCAAGGGAATTACAGTCTGGTTGGTAGTGTGTCAGAAACTCAGCAAGCAACCTACAGTACACTGAAATGAAGCAAATGAGCATCATATGTAAGGGTAAACAACTCTTATTACCACCAAAGTCCTGAAGAGGCTGGGGAAGCTGTAGAAGCTATAAGAGTCTCCAAAAGGAGATGTAGCTTTTGGTGGAAGAATCTATCCACTGCCAACCTGAGACGTTTAGGCAGGATCTGACCTCTCATCTATAAACCCAAAATTCAGCATCATAGGGAGAGAGTGGTTTTAAAGGGGAAAATGGAAAAAGGAGAAACATAAATTATAGTATTATAGTAACATTCTTTATGTGAGCAATCTAGACAGCTTATATTTTAGTTAAGAGCCTATCGAAAACATTTTATGAGCATTTTTATAGCGCTTTACATTTTACCAAGTATATTTATTTTATCATCACAAATTTAAGACTGCATTCTTTTCTACACTGACATCTGGAACAAATGTAACTTCGTGTTTGGTATTTTAAATTGGTTACTCCACTACATGAAGTTGTCTTTTCTCTGAATAAGATGTTTTAAAGTGGTTAAGAACTCATCAAGTGGTCAAGTACTAAATGGACAGCAAATAATGGCAATTATTATTTGAAAAATCATCATTTTCACTTTTTTGTAAACTGGTCTTTCCTATAGGATGAAAGATACTGTTGTATCAGTATCATAAATTGTGAAAATTCTAGAGTATTATTATTAAAAATGCTAGGTTTTGTAGATATAGGAAGACCAAAGTTTAAATTCTGACTCTGCCTTGTAAATTTGGGCAAATTACTGAGTATCTCTTAACCATAGTTAACTGTAAAAGTGAGAACCACACAAAGTGGATTATAATCAGCTTTGATACTTTTATAATTTTCTGTAGTATATATCCCTACTTAAATTTAACGTTCAGTTTTAAAATAAAGGTAGATAAGGCCCTAGTCAATGCTTCTGTTAAATATTTTCTAATTTTATTAATGAAAAAGCGAGGACCACTTATTGCTTGTAATAAATATTAGTTATTAGTAGTAGTATTAACAGACTCTAAAACCAAAATTTCAAGTTTATAAAATGTGACAAGTGATATTTATAGGTTAATTCATTCTGTTATGTGCAAGGTACTCATTTTGCTTGATGCTGGGATTTCAGGAATAAATCAGACCTTGTCCTCTTGGAGTTTGAAAGTATATAATTTGCATCTGATTTATATTAATAATTGGGGAATTAGTAAACAGTGCCTATACTGACATACATGTTGCCATCCTAATGGTTTATTTAGCTATCATTAACTATCAGCATACCAAAATGACTAGGTTAGTTTATTTTTTAATAGTTTTGTGGTCAGGGATTAGCACAATTTATCACTGTACTAGACTCACTAATCTCAGCAAAGTGCTAGATGGTGTGTGTTTGCCCTCTAATGAATGAACAGTCATTAATTTAGGGGAAAAAAAAACCAACTAATGAGTTAAAAATAGAAGTTTTTTAAAAATTATACTAATATATTGATCTTCTCCAGATCTTAATATAGCTACCTGGTTTCCTTTTCTATGCCATTAACTCTACCAATGTTAACTATTATTTGTTCAGCAGTACCAGAAAACTAATATCTGGGGGGGAAGCCATTCCACACTGAACAGTTAGTGGTTACTCTCAGTTTAGATAGGAGCTCTAAAAGTTACTTGAAGCTTGATTTTGTTCTGTCAGTTTCTTTAGCTAATTTATGTCACATTATAAGTACAGATAATTCATTATAAATAGCTCCTAGGTTTTTATGATTTTATACATGGAAGGTGAATGTGTAGTAGTCTCCTATATAGTAAAAGTTTTTCTTAAAATATAACTTTAAAGTTATCTCTATATTGAAAATTCATTGGAAAAAGTTACTTATGTAAAACAAAACTTAGGACATTTTGTTTCATAAGTTTAGGTTACTGTGCTGATCTCTTGGGAATTTGATTTTTTAAATAAACTTAAGGTTCTCAGTTTTCATTTTCATATCTAGTCACTATGAGGCTAGCATCTTTGTTTGCATAAATATTAGTTAATATTTAACTATGTTCAGTTTCCATGACAGAATTTATTCAACCAATGCCTTAAGCTTATTATTTGAAAATCATTTTCACAGTTTTATAAACTGGCCTTTTCTATAGGATGAAACATACTGATGTATTAGAGTTGCTAAGTATAATAAATTGTGAAAATTCTAGTGTAAATTATAATTAACATTAATGTTATGCTATATAATATGTAATATTATATATAAAATATATCATTATATTTATATTTTTTCCATTGCCCAGCAGTATCAAACATAATTAATGGCAACTTGAATAATGTCTGTTTTACTAATAAAGAATGTTAAATTTTTCATTTTAGGTGGAAAAAGATTAGTTTTATTAGTAGATACTTTTTAAAGTTTCTTTCTTGATGAATTAAAATCAATTTTGATACTTTTATAACTTTTGTTATATATTCCTACTTAAATTTATGTTAAGTTTTAAAATAAAGGTAGATAATAGCTTAGTCAATAGCTGTTAAATATTTTTAAAATTATTTATCAAAAGTTTAATTTTACACAAGTGATAAGAAAATAATTTTTAATATACCTGTGCTACTTTCCTATGTAGTCATTTCTGTAAGAAATGTCTTCTTTGCTTGGAGCTGTGACCATTTGGCAGAATCAGTTTTTTGCTTATAATTCTAAAATCTTTACCGTATTAGTCATGTGCTTGTTCATATTTTATAATCTAATTTCTGATTGTTATATTCTGAGTTACTTTTATAGTTGCTACTCTAAAAAAATCTTCATTGTTGAAAGAATATCTTCTTTGTGTTCATTAGGCATTTCTTTTAAGAGGTCAGATATACAGACTGAGATTAAGGAATAAGAAGTAGAGAAAAAGGAAGGTTTAAGTAAAATGTAGAAAGTGGTAAGCACATTTTTGTTGTACATTTCTTACCACCCCTCATTGGTTTGGAGAAATCGCTACAAGTTTGGTTGGAAAATTTATTTGGTACACTAATAAAAGTTGTCAGAGAGGTGTTTATATTTTCTTTGTAGAAGATTTGTCTCAATCAAAACCAAATAGTTCCTTTGTTTTACTTTAAATTCTGCCTACAGGTAGATTTTTTAGTTTAGTGAGGTTAGTTAGTTAGACATTGAGGTAAGAAACACAAGGGGAAAAAGTCGCATAATTACTCTGGTTTTTATTTTCTTTATAAAATAAGGTTGGAGTTTTCTATTTCCTTTAAGCTCAAATATACTCTGAATATTTGTAACAGGAGAGTAACATAATTAAAATGGCATTGAAAATTGATTTTGTTGTAGAATTTGGTTATGGTTATGAGAGGGAAATTGGAGACCAGGCTTGATATGATAAAAATGTGAAAAATACCGTGATGATTGAAAATCAGAAATTTCTATATTGAATTAGATTGATATGGTGAAGAAAGGATTTTTAGAATGAGTCATTTATTCATTAAAAATGCTACTTTAGCTAAGTTTCAGTATATGTAAAATTACTGATCTCACAGGATGAGTATAAATTGAATGTATACACTCTGCTGTAGGATATAGCTCCCAGCAGAATACCTTCACATAGTAAGCACATGAGTTTTCATTCTGGTTTTTTTTTTGTTGTTGCCTGTGGTTTGTAAGACTTGATGGTGCCTCCCCCTCTTCTAACTAGGTTTTACTTCTGGTTATAATGAAACAAAAGATTGAGAGTACTAAAGGACTGGTTAAAGGGGTTTCATTTACCATGTGTTCTTTTTCAAATGTATGTCCACCCCATCCCAAATGTAGATAGACATTACCCACAATACTTTTACATTCTGTCTCAAGATGGGTTGGACATTACCTATGTTAAAGAAGGGAAACTTCAGCAGTCAGAATGGTCCTGGGTCATAGCTAAAACTATTAATTGTAAAAGTTAAAGCCGAAGCAAGGAGAGAAGACTTCAGAGGATTATCAAAGCCTGGAGCTGAATCCTTACAGGGAATTTCTGACTTTTTCCTAGAAGAGTAAGTACTTCTCTTGGGGCAGAGATTACCAGTTGATGATGAAACATACAGACTCTGCCCATGGTGAAATAACATTGGGACTATCCACTGTGTTACTTGGGGATTTACAGGTCCTATGTCTGTGTAAATATATTACAGAGATCTAGTTTCAGGAGTCAAGGAACAGAGTCCCTTCAACAAAGGGACTTCCAGTGAAGAATTTGCATGTTGGGTTTCTTTTTTTTATTTATTTTTTTTACATGTTTGTGTGTTACCGTTTTTATAAGTAAGGCTGGTGTCTGGTTGGCTCATCTTTCTTAAGTCTAAACTCTAAAAATGAATAATAAAGGATAGTTGAAGAAGAAATATATGTTGTATTTGCTTTGTTAAACAGAGGCATATGCCTGTTTAGGATTAGCTAGTTCCGTTGTTTTACTTGAATGTCATTCATTGCATTTTGAGGATCTCTTTAGTTTTATGAGTTGTATAGAGTTGATTGCAGAACAAAAGCTATCCTGCCTCCTTCTGTTTGAATCATAAGAATATTGGGAGGCCCATGGTATAGAGTCTGCGTTCTGGCATCAGTTTACCTGAGTTGTGTGTGTGTGTGTGTGTGTGTTTATTATATATAGATGGATTGTCCTTAGATTTGGTCATAAGATCATTATTGTAGGTATGTCTCAAATTTTCCTGAAATCACTTTGTTATTGACTGGATTTCTTTCCAAACCTGGAGTTAAGTCTATAGGCCCTTCCAGTTATTGAAGTGAGAGTGAGGAAATTTTTTCCTTTCAATATTCTTCATAAACCATGCTTAGAATTCTAGAATAGGTATCAAAATATTCCTTATGTAATTCTAAATTGTTCAAGTGTTGTAGTAGTAAGGTCTTTCAAATATTAGCTATTAATTTAATCTCTTTGATCTCTTACTTGCTTTAATTACTGACCATTATAATGATAACTTAAAAGGAAAATATTTTATTTTTGAAGATAAGAGAACAGGAATTATGTCTTTAAAGTTTTGCAGTACCAATTTCAACAATTGTTTTTGACATTTTCCACAGAATATATTTCTCTTGGTGGAATAATCAGAGATGGAGATAAAAATTTTTCTCATCCATAAATAAGAGAACTAGTTGATGCCTGGGCTAAAGTATATATATATAGGAAGACATGGGAAGTGTAGCAAAAAATCAGTAGGTAAAAACTTGAAAACATCTAGAGAAAATAAGAGCTTAAAAATACAGGTAACTATGGTGATGGTGCATGGGTGAATTGGTGATAGAAATTTCATGGGGATGAGAAATATACACTGTACAAAATGAAAAATAATGTAAAATATATATGTAAGATTAATAAAACTACTGGTAAATTAAAGGCTATTTCATATACATTGAAAATGGTTTTCTATGCTTGAATGATTCAGCAGAGACAGGCAAATTGATTGAAATACGCTGCTGAGGAGAGCAGTGTGTGAGATAGGAGAGGTCTGCTGCACCATGTGGGTTAGCTCCCAGGCTGAGGATTTAAAGTGCTGCAGGTAGCTTCATAGTGCTGTGACTTAACCCTTTCCACCACTACGGAGGCCCAGTTCTGAAAATTTTAAGGCTAAAATAAAGTAGGTGTTTTACTCAGTTTCAGATCACCAGATAAGAGCTATTGTCTCCTGAAAGCTAATGAACAAAAAATTTTACATGCTTATAGGATAGAGAAGTTTAAGTAGTTGGTATTTGTATGGATAAAGCACTTAACTATTTCAAATGTTGTGTAACTTCATTACTTTTTTTTTTTTCATATTTTCTCATTTAACACCATGTTTATCCTCTGTGCCTTTAAATGCCTTGTATCTGGCTTTGAACAATTCACAGAAAAAAAACCACAAAAGCTATTTTATAAAAACTGAATTCTCAGCTTTAGAAAAATCATACCTGATGATAAGTATTATAATTTATTTCTTTTTGAATTAGTAAGAAAAGGAGGAATGCATTTTATTGAATTTTCATGTCATGTTCAAACAACAGCAGATAAACCACTGTAGCTAGATCAGTGTCATCTTAATACAGAGTTACATGAGAGGAATTAGAAGCCAGGAAAAACCATTCTTGAGGAACTTTGATGTAACGGGGAGAAAAAAATGGAATAGTGATAGAGCGGAAGTATAATCATGAGAAGGTCTATGTGAGTAAGAATCTGTAGCATGTTTATAACCTAATGGAAATGACTTAGTAAAGTGAGAAAATGATGACATAGGAGATAAGCAGAGATTTTCTGGTGAAATATGCTCCAGTGGGCAAAAGGGTGTAGATATTGGATCTAGTGCATTTATAGAAAAGTTGGCTACTGACTATAGCTCAGAAAATTCATCAACAGTGATAGGAATGCGAGGACTGTGGAAAACAGGTACTGGAAAGTAAATTGGTAATTAGATAAGTAAAAGGTCTTTTTTGGCAAGACAAATCTTATGAAAAGCATATTTATAATTTAGCATGGTAGAAGGAAATAAAATTGGAGGGAGATTTGAGTTCAAAGTCTAGCTGAATTACTAAGTGAAACCTGACAGAATTTAGTTGCAACATCCCTGTATTACTTAGGGGCAGTAGAAAAAAACAGAATTCACTGTAGGATAGTAATAAAAGAATTTTCGTAGTCTACTTTGTGAAAGTAGGCAGGGTTAGGAGAATGGACACGGAGTTAGGCAACTAGACATTAACTACTGACTCTGGAAAGCTGTTACTTCACCTGGGCTGAAGGAACAAGGGTGGGAATGGTATTTTCAGAGTCACAGCTGAATCTGTGAAAGGAAGACCACCAATGAAAGCTGTGGTCTGGAGGGAGACAGCTGTTGCCAGAAGACAGGGGTACACAAGCATTTGATGCAGCTGAGCAGGAAAAACCTCACTTCTAGCTCTTCTCACACTCCAGTTTCCTGTTGGAGGTGGTGCAGAATTTAGGGGTCAGCCTCCCTTGGGTCAAAAGAAGAGTAAAGAATGGATTTTACAGGCAATTGCAGAAAAATTTATATGAACACTGAACCTCAACTTTCCCATATGTAAAGTGGGGTCACTTGCATAGTTGCTGCCAAGCACCTTGCCACATTGTTAGCACAGAGCAGCATCCAGTAAACAATAAGTTATAAAATGATATAGAATATGGTTAAGAATCTATATACATTTCTTTCAAACTAGGCAGATCTGAATTTAGTTTCTGTCTCTGCCACTTACTAATCATGTGACTTTATGCAGATTACTTCACTTCCCTTAGTCTCTGTAGTGTCATCTGGGACACAGACTTACCACAGAGAATTCTAGTAAAGATTAAAGGAGACAGTATATTTTAGGTGCCTGACATAGTGTTGGTACATATCATGCAGTCTAAATTATCATGACCATAACCAGATTTTTAAATGAGAATAATATAGCAATAATAATAATATTCCAAGTAATAATAGTCTCCCACAACACACTCTGCCTCAGCCTTTCTGTTTGGGTCCTTCTTTGTCATTCAGTGATCAAGTCCTATCTGCAGTTTAAACTTTAGAAAATATAGTTTAGTTAACTTTTTGCCTATCTGCTAATTTTGTTTATGATTTATGCGAGTTAATACAAATAGTTAAATGGTTTTCTCTATTGAGCCTAAGTTGGAAGGCATAACAAATATATAAAGTTAGTAATTCAATTCAATAAATTCAATTTTATTAGCATAGATTTACACATAGAGCGCAACTGTCATCAATATTAGAACAAAGAATGGTCTAATAGTTAATTCACAACTGTACCATAGTAAGTGTTCTTTTTATATTTCACACAAATATAATAGTTCTCTAAGTTTGATTTGAGGACACATATATGTTTTTCTTCTGGGCTACATAGGGAACAATGAACTAAAACCTCATTGACGTAATTGAACCTGATAACATCTCCTTGGTTGTACTGCTGATGTTTCACTGTGGTAATGGTGGTTTTGTAGAGCTCTGTAAAGCATGCTGGACTTATAAACATATTCAAACAGAAACTTTTATCAGGATTCAACTTTTTAACCACAAAGAAAAGCTGAATTTATATAAAGGCACAGTTTTGGGTTAACTTTTATCAAATGAAGTAAATTTTTTTAATAGTATTTACTTCGTGTTAGTTAACTTAGAGAAAACACTGTTTTAAAAATTAATTTTGAACAGTAACTACAGTATGTGGAACATGTATAATTTCTGATACTACGTGTTTGAGCTTAGAAGGAAACAGATATACTAGTGGAAGTTCCTAAAAACTGCAAGTTAAAATTTCGTACTTTATTAAATAATGTCTTATAAAAAACAGAACCATGCTTTGAGAATATATCATAGTCACTATCACATTCATTGCCTTTTTTCAAAAGTTAATTCTTTTATTCTTATATTTAAATCACTTAAAGGGCATACTTTGATAGTGAGATTGGTGTTAAGATACTAAAAACTTTGCTGATTTGGGGACAGAGTATATATTGTCTACTTGGATGTAAAATTTTAAGAGTTGCATGTTATCATATAGGGGGAATGAATGTTCCTATCAATATTTCTTAAACTTTTAATACCTAAGAACCATCAACTAGATGTTTAGTGTGCATGGTATGCACCTAACAATTTTAGTTAAAATGATTCATATGATTTAATAATTTTTAAAAAGAAAAAAGTACGTTTTCATGTCCGTGAACGTGTTTTACAATGTTAAAGGAATCTGTAGTGCAACTCAATGATGAGGAAATAAGTTGTATTTGATAGTTTCATTTTATAGCCAATCCAATTCTTTTACTTCTGTTAAATTAAAAAAATTCCAGGCAAAATTATAATGTGAAGGCAGGATGTGTTTTATGACTGTTCATTATGGACTCAACATGGGTCCTAGAATTGTAAAGAGATTTCCCACTCAAGATCATTTTCAGGGCTGTGTCAATTGCTAAGTTAATGAACATTATCACACGTAAAAGCTCTTTACATTTTATGTAAAGATAAACACCATTTACTCACCATTACAATTACAGTCAACTTCGAACATTAGCAATAACTTTTGAAGTTCTGTGTATGCAGCTGCCAGGTCCAGTTTTTTTCTCAGAGATGATTGAATCTCTTATTCTTTCCTATACACTGATATTCCTGAAGTGTATCTCAAGGTATATTTTGTTTTACATGCACGAAATCATAATGCGATTCAGCATTTCTATGGTTCATTCATAATAGGTGACTATACGTTAGTTTTCACTACTATAATTCCATTGTATGAATACACCAAAATTTCTCCATTCCATTATCATGGATATTTGGGTTGTATCTAGTTTTCTTGCTTCCCCAAACAGTGCAGCTGTGTGTCTTCATTTTTTTGCCTCCTCGTGTCAAGCTACTTAGCAAAAAATCAAACTTCTGGGTTTTCCTCCCAGTCTGTTGTATACTGATGGTTATGTAAAATGTAATAAAACTGTCTCAACAATTTCAAATTGCTAAACAGTCTAAAATTTCTAGACACTTAATTTCCATATTTATCTTATTGTGGACCTTACTTTGAATACACTGCTTAAGACATACATGGTCATGAATCTTACACTTATGCAGAAAATTTTGTTTTCTCTAATATTCTCAGTTGTTCACATTACACCGTAGGCAGTCTACTAGCAATTTGTGACTTTCACTTCTATTTATTTTCATTTCCTAATATACAGGGAATGTCAAACTAAGCCATGCTGCTTTTAAATAAATGTATCTTTACCAAGTTTACTGCTTTTGGCAAATATATCTTTGATCATAGATACTGCAAATAAATATGAACTTAAATATAATACCTCCAACAAAGGGTTAATATCCAGAATATACAAGGAATTATTATAATTACATAATAATAAAACCTTATTATTAAAAGATGGCCATAAGAAGGCTTCCTTAGTGGTGCAAGGGTTAAAGTCTTAGTGTTATCAAGCTATATCCCCAGCCACTGCAGTATGCGTTGGAGCCCCAGTCAGGGAGCTAGCCCACATGGCAAGGCAGACCTCTCCTGTCTTGCTGCTGTTCCCCTCAGCAGTGTATATCTGTCCATCTGCCTGTCCTGCTCCCCACTATGTATGGTGAATCTTCTCACCTCCCACGACTTTGGCCTGTACCCCAGCATTGTATGCTTAAATAAATAAAAAAATTTTTAAAAAAGAAAATAAATAAAATTTAAGACAATAATAATTATAAACTTGAGTTAATCAACCTGGCAGGTACAGTGAGAGAAACTATAGTGGGATGAAGAGTTGAGGAGGAGTGGATTCATTAAGGGAGATGGTTTGCAATACAAAATGCCACAGTAGAGAAAGCAGAAGAGTAAACAAAGGTGGCAAATGTACTTAGAGAGGATTTTAGAGATCCCTGAGAATGCAGTTTAAAAGGGTATGCATTAGTTACCTCACATGGAAGTAGCATCTTTTGAGTAAGCAGCCTAGGAGTGATCTTAAAATATTAGGGCACTTTCTCAGAGTGTGTGTAGGCTAATGTTGCTCTTACATGCAAGAAGCAACATTACTTTATAACAGTATTTCTGAACTTCATTTTCATATCACCCCCCGAGCAGTTTTTTTAGGCTCCTACCCTCCAGTAATCCCTACTGGAATTTTAATACCAAAGATTTTGTGTATCTGTTTATATACCTTCATGTTTGAAGGGCCTCATACTATCCTGATAATTTTAAGATTTTTTTGTTTTGTTTTTTGCTCCTTCACCCCCAAGCATTTTTCACCTTTTTGGGAGTGATAGGATTCTTATTAAGGATACATGATATGGGGGCCTTCCTGGTGCCATAGCGGCTGAGTCTCAGCATATGAAGCTATCATCAGCCACTGGCAGCGTGAGTTCGATCCCCGGCCAGGGAGTGAGCCTACATGGATGTCATGGGAGACCTCTCCTGTCTTGCCTGCTGCTCCCCTCAGCAATGTACCTCAGTAGATCCCCATGTTGTGCTCCCCGCTCTGTCTCTGGTGAATCCTCTCACTATCACCCCCTACTTACCTTGCACTTCTGGACTGCTCCCCAGCTCTTGTATGCATAAATTGAAAATTAATCTGTAAAAAAAAATAAAGTCAACTAATAAGGATGTTCACCATAACTACAGAATTCTTTCATTAAAAAAAAAAAGGAAGAAAGAATACATGACATGCTGCCATATCTCCCCACCTTAGATACTCAGTTTCTCTCTGTGTAGGAAACCAACCAACCATTCTTAGTTTATTTTCCCCCCAGTCATTTATAGGTACTGATTTGCTTTTACTTAAATGGTGGTATACTATATGCACTGCTCTCCACTTCACTCTTAAGTAAAATAAGTTGAAGACTTGTTCCAATTTGATATGTAATAAAGCTGCTTTTTAATGGATGAAAATGTCCCTTTGAATAGATAGGCCATAACTTATTGATCTTTTCCTATAAGATGTTTTGGTTTCAGTCTTTTGCTATTATAAAAATATTGCATTTTAAAAAATGAACGTATGACGTGAATATAAAGGCTCTTGTGATCAGACACAGACTTTTTTTAAAAAGTGCTTTTGACAGAAAAACCTTATTGCTAAGGAAAGAGCACCATCTAGTGACACTGGCTTAAAAGGATATGTAAAAATTCTTTGGAGAGAGTGGGTTTGAAAGGGAGAAATCTGACTTATGTTTCTTGTATATTTAATACCTGACTGTGATGCTCCATATATACTGTATTTTTATTCTTAAGATAGTTATTTTGAAGATTACTAGAGTATACATCACTGAATTTTTCAGTTAGATTGCAAAATTAACAAATTGTCAAGATAAATTTTATTTTCACTTTCTCATACTTCTCCCATACTTTAACCTACTTTAGATATGTGTAATTTAAAATGCTATATTATATCTTTATAAGTACTTGCTTATTTCTGGATTGTAACTAAGTGTTTTTTTTTTGTTTTTTTCAGATGATTCTTTGGGATTGGGACTTAAAGCAATGGTATAAGCCTCATCAGGTAAATATAAGTGATATCACTAATAATTTTTGTAATGAAATTTTTGACATTTAAAGTTATGTTCATAAGATTTCTATGCTATAAGATTTTTCTTTAAAATAACTAGTAGTTTGGTTTTGATAGATTTTTAATAGATTTTGAGATTTTATATAGAGTCAATTGTAAGGAAAGGGATAAAGAAAACTTTCAAATGTTACTAACATAATATAGTACAGAGTAATTAATGCTATGTTAAGGATAAGTTGGTTTTTATTTAGGTTGTGAACAGCTGAATCTAGAGAAAAAATAGATTAAAAACTATATATGAGAAAAAGCAAAATAATTGGCGAATTATTTTATTAGGGAAGTAAAAGAACTTTGCTTATAGTTTTTATTGACATAAGACAAGTTCACAATTCCATGAATTTTCACATGGAGTAAAACTAAACTTCCCCTGTAAATTGTACCCATATCAACATTACCAGTATCCTTCATCACCAAAAACCTCATTTGTGCTCCATTCTAGTCCTCACCTCTATGCCCAGAGATAATCCCTATCCTGACTTGTAGCAGTTAGTTTTGCTTATTTATGATTATATAGCTATCCCATTGACTTAGTTCCATTTATTGAAAAAAATAAGCATTCTTTCTTCTTTGCACCATATTGTCACTTTTGTCAACAATCCAGTGACAGTTCTGCTTGGTTTTTCCATCTCTTGACCACCACTTACAAATTGGCAAATTCAAACTTACTTCACTGTTCTCTCTGGGATCTTGGTTAGTCTTTAAAATGCTCCCTGTCTTAATATTCCTAAATTCTAATTTTGGTCTCCCAGTCTTTTGAGAATATAGAAACGTTTTACTGTATTTTCTAGCTTCTTGACTGCCCTGTTCTCATTTTCTCACACCGTGCCAGTTATGAATCAGCATCAAGTTTCTTGGGGGAAAAGCAGTCCAAATTGTGAGAGTCATTTCATTCTTAACTTTAGGTTCTTATTCTTTCAACTCTTAAGCCCTGACTGTGTGACTGTGCTCTGATAACTTGAAATGGATACTAGCTTTTCTAAACTACTACTAGCACTACTACTACAGAGGAGTTGTTCTGATACAAATTAGTCCCTCCTAGCTGAGAAATAAGGCCAGACTCTTAAACCCCTCATTTCTTAACTGGCAATAAAATTAATTCCCTCAGAGGGCAGAACAAATAATATTTTGTGTCTGGTACATAGCAGCACTTGATAAAAATGTGAGTTAATGTTAATTTCAATAATGATTAATACTAAGAATCTGTGAATTTGTAATATAAGACAAGAGTTAATCAAATCTCTCTAAATAGTTGAATCGTAAATATTTTGACATTTGCAGGCAGGGTACAGCTGCCACAGCCTCTGTATCCTCCTGCTTCTCCCCTGCTCTTTCTTTTATTCAATAACACTTTAAAATATAGACTATTTTTAGTGCTCTTACAAAGACAGGGTTCTACCAAGTATAAGCCAATAGAAAATCAGAAATTTAAATTTAAAATTTTTAATGAAATATTAATAAAATATTCTATTTGATCTGACGTAAGTTAAATCATATCACTCTCTTGCTCTCTACTCTATTTCAGCCAGAAAGTAAAAGTTTTAATCATAACCTTAAAAGACTGCACTATATGGTCCCTCTTTTACTCCCTCTGGCCTCATGGTCTACTACTTTCTCCTTTATTTTTCTGCTCTAACTGCAACTACACTGGCTACCTTGTGATTTCTCAAATAAGCCAGGCAGGCTTCTGACGCTAGGTTTTCAGAACTTATATTTCTCTACCTGAAATGCCCTTTCCCCATACTTCTGTTAGATCTTAAGATGTTTTCTTCTTACTCTCTCTAAGAGTTCAGTGCCCTCCATCATTTTTCTTCTTTACTTGCTTTTTTTTCTTTAACATGCTCAAGAGTCATACTTCTCAATTGCCCATATCCATAGCCTAGAATCTGTTGTTCTCAAAACTTTAATCCCAACACACTTCTCCTACCTTATTTTACAAGTTATTTTTAATATAGGTTACACTTTATAATTCATGTTCTCTGTACATCACTATTTTACCACTTTTGTGCCTTTATTTATGCTCTATACTTCTTGAAGAATGAGCTTCCCTTTATACATTTGTTTCATTTTATTGTAACTTATTTTCCTGTAGTCTTTGTAAGTAAAATTCTACCTAATTAATTTTTCAGCTCAAATGGTACCCGTTCCATAACATTTCTGTTAACCATTCAGATTAACTGATTATCTGATTTTTAATTAACCTGTTAATTCAGATTATATCTTCCTTGCACTCTCATACCATTTTATCATTATTATCTCACTTTCAATAACAACAGTAATATTTATTGCTCTTTACCTAGCTGTACTATGCAATGCTTTAGGTGGTGTCCATGTGTCATCACAGTTAGTTCTCCTTGCTTTTCTTGGCTAGGTACAATTATAAACTCTGGAAATAATGTAAAAGGTGACCAAGGGAGAACTCTGATAAATGGCAGTAGGAGAATAGACTAGTTAAGGGCCCCAGTAATGGAGGACAACAAATAATAGTGTGTTGCCCTAAAACTCCCAACCAACAGCAGGTGGTGACCCTAATCCCAATTTCCAACCTAGCAACAGAATGTGATGCAGAAAGACTCAGTCTCTCCTGAAATTGAATGTGAGTCCCACCAGCAACACCAAGTCAGTCTGGTGGCTCCAACAAAGGGAATGATTGGGCATTCCACTGTACTAACAGGGACCCATCAAGGGGGATACCAAAATAACAGTTGCTAGTTCATACAGTGTTCTTTGTTCCTATAGTCTTTAGATTCCCTCCCCCGATTAGAGTTACCAGGTGGTTCAAATTGAGGAAGAACCTCTACCCACTCATCTCACCCTCTCTACAGCACCAGAAGGAAGATCAAAATACCTCTGTAAATGACTTGAAAATTAAATTGTCATTAGAACCATAGCCTAAAAAAGCAGACCAGCACCTGAGTGCTAAATATAAATAGGGAGACTACCTCCTATGTGAAAGACTGATACAGAATTGAGATATCTCAAGATTGGTTCCAGACCGCTGCAGTAAAACTAGTATCTCAGTAAAGCAGGCACATGGAAATTTTTTGTGTTCCATTGCAAATAAAAATTATGATTATATTATAATGTAGTCCATTATACAATAACCTTGTCTTAAAAAAGTACATAATTTTTAAAATAATGCTAAAAATGCTAACCATCATCTGAGCCTTCAATTATAAAAAATCAATACAGTGAATGTTAATAAAATGATATTTCTGAGGGCAAAATAAAAAATGAGCTATCATACCAAGAGCCAGGAAAATTATAGTTTAATTGAGAAAATATAATCAATGCTAATGCCAAAAGGAATCAGATTTTAAATTCTCTGGCAAGGAAATTTTAAAATAGTCATAAATATGTTATAATCAATTAAAAATTAAAAACGAAACAAACACATGAAATTGAACATCTCAGCAAAGAAACAAAAAGTAATAAATTATGATTCTGAAAAAAATAATAATGGAAATTTAAAACTTACTAAATATGCTCAAAATAGTGGAAATGACATAGGGATAACATCTGTGAGCTTGAGGCAAGATCTAAAAAAATATATCCAGTTTGAACATAGAGAAAATATATGGAAACAATATGAAAAGAACCATAGGGGGACCTCAGGGACAATATTCATATCATCTGTGTCTGAGAAGAAAGAGAATGGGCTTAAAAGAGTATTTGAACATCTGAAGAAGTGTGATCCTATAGCTCCGAATCAGATACAGTGATGTAAATCAATGTTAGCTTAATTTACACACACACACACACAAACAGTAAATGAATAATGACTGAAAAGTCAAATTTTGCAAAAGATATTGTCCTACAAATTCAAAATGCTAAACCTAAATGGGATCATGCCAGCCCCCTCTGAACAATCTATTGTAAGACATGTCATAATTAAACTTTTGAAAACTAAAGACAAAGAAATATCCTGAAATCAACCAAAAAGAAATGATGCATTGCTTATTGAGAAACAGTAACTCAAGTGACAGCAGATTTTTCATGTGGGTGTTGGAAAATAGGTGCTATTATATACAATTTGTGGAAGTACAGAGAGGACAGTTTTACAGTAATGTTGGAAGCTTAACATGTTCACTTTGGTTCAGCAATTCAAGTTATGGGAGGCTATTTGTCAAAAGTGTGCCTAATTACCTATAGTGACACATAGAAAGAGGTCTTTGTTAAAATGTCATATATAGTGCATAAAGGCTAGAAGTAGCTCAGCTATGCCCCACTAATGGAAACTTTTAAAATAAAAACTAATACAAAATAATATTTAATAAAGGAAAAATAGTTCAAGGAGAATAAAGAATATTTAGGCAATTATTGGTCTAACCATCATAAAATCTCAATTCTAAAATGTGTTGAGGACACTTTAAATAAACAGTAGTATGGTGAATTCATTAGTTTGAATAATTATGAATTCCAAACATATCCAAATGTTAAGTTTAAGTACAATAAAATAAATAAATATAACATTCAATTCACTGTTATTATCAACGAATGTACTTATTTCTATGGGTACTGAGTTACCCATGGGTACCTATATAGAGAAAAATAAAAATATTATGATGTGACTACAGTGATTAAATACTCTAAACTTTAAAGTGTATTTCTTACCTATTTTTTAGGGCCCAACTTAATATTATCTTTCCCATGATGTTTTATTTAAACACATCCATCAGCTTGTATATTTACTCTTAACAAAATTATTTCTCTGTATTCCACATATAAGTGACACCATCCAGTCTTTGTCTAATATAACATATACTACAAAATGTTATTTTATTTACAGTATTCTCTAGTTCTGCCTATTTTGGTACAAAAATTACTGGACCTTTCTACCATGGCTGTTAAATTGTAGAAATGCCAAGTCTGATAATGATTGCCCTTTTCAACAGAGGTAACTGACTGAGAATAATTGGCAAAGAAACAGCTGAGAGATAAGAGGCGATCCTATATATGTTACTTTGTGCCCCTGAAAACAGCTATACTGAAGCTTGTATATACAACCCTGATTGTGTATTTTCAAGTACATAAGTCAATAAAGTCTTCTTTCCTCTCTATTACTTCTTTAAATAAATTCTGTGTTCCCTTCTCTCTTTTCTATTTCTGGAATATCCATTATTCATATATTGCCTTTTCTGAGGGAGTAGAATAATTCTCGAAGTGTTTCTTCATTTTTTTTCCTTCATATTTTTCTCTTTTTCTTTCACCTGGATTCTTTTTGTGTTACTGTCTTTGAGGTCATGTTTCAGTCTTTCATTTGGTCTATTTTGGAAGCTATTCCATACCTCCCTCCATAATTATTTCTTTTAGTCATCATTTTACATACTGCGTTTCCATTGTTTAATTACTTAAGTTCCCATTTCTCTCTTCTGTTCATTAATTTTATTTCTCAGCACATTCACTTTTTTCCCTGAGGGATTTTTTATTTGTATCTCTGATCACTTTTATGTTTTCATTCATTTCTTTGAATTTTTTTGTCGTGATGATTATCTCTGTATCTACCTCCTGAAGTTTTTAGCCATTTAGTTCAAAGTTAATACTGTCTCCTTTGAGCTCTGATACTATTTTTCTGTATTTTTTACCTCACCACTTCCTATAATATTGATAGTAATAATTATTTCACTTTAAATACATTTATACTATATATGCACTGTATAAATAATTTATGTTCTTTATGTGCATTTTAAAATTTAATTCTCACATCAACCTTTAATGAGGTAGATGTTATTATCCCCATTTTGCAGGGCAGAAACTAAAAAGATGTTAAATAATTTGCATGCACTATTAGGAATAAAGCAGAGTTCACAATATCTGCTGTATACTTCATAAGATTTTTTGTTACATTATTTATGCCATGTCCACATAAATGAAAATTAATGTTTAATTGAGTTAAATTACTTAGATATTATTGTATGGGCATTGATTTAAACTAGGTTAAATTTTCTGTGTACCAGATACATGATTTTACTTTTTTTTCTTTTCTAGAATTCTGGAGGTGGAAGTGGAGTTGATCTTTCTGTTCTAAATGAGGCTCGCAATATGGTGTCAGATCTTCTGATTGATTCAAACCTTCCCCCACAAGTCATTTCTTCTCTCCGGAGTATCAGTAGCTTGATGGGTGCTTTCTCAGGTTCCTGTAGGCCAAAGATTAATCCTCTCACACCATTTCCTGGATTTTACCCCTGCTCTGAAATAGAGGACCCAGCTGAGAAAGGAGATCGAAAACTTCACAAGGTCAAAATACAGTAATTAGTTAGCCTATTACATTTAATGATATTTTCAAATTAAAACAGCTCCTTTGAATCTTACATAAAAATAGAACTTATTTTTCAAGGACCAGCTTCTTCTACAGTATAAGTTGCTTTGGATTTTTAGAGGCAGTTAAAATTGCAAATAACTTTAAACACGTCTTTGGTTTTTACTCTAAATAACATGGCTATAACGTGCAGTTACAACAACTGTTGATAATGTTGCTGTTATTGTTGTGAAGAAGTAGAAAACAAGAAGCAAATTTAATTCAGGCTTACACAACAAACAAGGAGTCAAATCATGTCACTATTCTATTTTATTCTTCAGAATCCAGTAATTGTTTATGTTAACCCAATGGAGAAATGACCAAATTATAACACCCACTTTATGAATTACACAGCACTCTTAAATTGATTTTCACATTTCTTTATAAATCTCTGTTCCCTCCAACAACCCTTTTTATTCACTGGAGATTGCTATAGCCCAATAGGCATTGATTTTTGTATCACTAAAAATGGGAATAATTTCTTTTTAAAAAACAGTGCTTCAAAATAGGATTTCCATTAGAAAATAATACTGTCCTAAGTAACATTATGATTGTTCAGAGTGCCTTTACTTGTTTTACTTTATTCTTTTATCAATACCTGTACCAATATATAAAATCATAATTTTAGAAACAAAACATTCTACATTCTAGATTACTTCATTTGGCAGATAAAGAAACTAATGCACAGAAAATGAAGTTCAAAACAACTAATTTTAATAGTGTATATAAGGCTTAGAAAAAAGTAATTTTTAGAGGGATTTTGATTATCAGTTAATTTCCTTTTCTTAGTTCTCATGAGTTTAAAATGTTGATTTCTAATGTTGATATCTGATTAAGCCAAAAAGATTTAAAAATTATTGATCACAAATCTGGATTATGGTTAGATAAGTGACTCTTTCATTTTTAAAAAGTATATCCAGTAGTACCTGTATTGGTCAAAACCAATAAACTAAAAAATTTTTTAAAAATGTAATTAAGTATGGTACTTACTTTTATGGCTTTTAAAAGTGCTCTACTAGTAAGAATGTAGCTTAATCACAAGCATAAAAAAGAGATAGTAAGATATTCATCAGTAAAATAACTGTAGTGTATATTTGAATTAGTTTTCATTTGATATGTTGTTCTTCCTTTGTATTGTCCATCAACGTTTGATTTTAGAATAATTTAAAAAATATAGTTAAAAATCTTAATCATAAAAATCAAACTGACTTGGGTATTATGTTTATTACTATATTACTATGTAGAAAGGTGTACTAGTGCATTTAACAAACACTTTAATTATATTAAATTAAACAGGATACCTAAATGTTTCAGTTTTTAAATGTCTGGTTAATTAAGTTTATCTTTCATTCTTGAGTCTGATAGGAATAAGTCATATAATAAGAAAGTAACCCTTATTTCTTCCTTTTTTAAATTTCTCATGAAATTCTAATGTCTATTCATTCCTGCTTTTGAAAGAGAATATAAAAAATCCTGATGTTAATTCGCTAGTTATAGCATTATGAAAAAAATTAGGAAGAGGAAGTTAAAACATAATTTAATATAAATGTATTATCTATGTTAAGAACTAAGGAATAGTATATGGACCTAGATTATAACTATAGTTAATGATAAAGGCTCTGAATTTAATCATTAATTCAAAAGATTGCTCAGAATTATGCAGATTAACTTCTATGTACATTAGCATAATACTGAAAATGTAAATGGTGTAGAATACAGGACTGATCATCCCTAATTCTAAGCTTGTCCTTTGAAATTCTTTTTCAGAGTAACTCCTTCATACCTGCTATAAATCGTCAATTATCTAGGAGTAAAATGTACAAAAGAAAAACGCAGTTAAATTTTTGGAAATTTAGAAATCAGTATCAAATGTAAAATTTGCAGCAAAAGGGCCAGATTTCCTGAATAAAATGTTTCCCCTGTACATGTTAAAAATATACTTTTAATATTTTAAATGCCATCTTTAATGTCACATATAAAACATACTAAGGGGTGACCATTTTAACCAGTTTTAAATTATTCAATAGGGTCTAAACAGTAGGAATACTTTGCCAACTCCACAGCTGAGGAGGAGCTCAGGAACTTCAGGTCTGCCACTTATTGAAC
Organism: Galemys pyrenaicus; assembly: GCA_019455555.1. NCBI lineage: Eukaryota > Metazoa > Chordata > Mammalia > Eulipotyphla > Talpidae > Galemys > Galemys pyrenaicus. Next base: position 4,234,434 of record JAGFMF010011390.1, read on the forward strand.
AGTCTTCTTCAAGGTGGGAACGCAATAATTGCAGAAGGCCTCAGCAAGAATTTGGCATTTCCAGGTAATTCCCAGAACTTTTTAAAGAAACTTAAATATATCCATTTTGTTTCTGTGAATGAAGTTTGAAATCATTTAAAAGCACAACTGTAGAGTTCAAGTATCTTAGTATAGGAAAATCATGTATCATATTATGGCATAAGAAACAAATTCTTAAAATGAAGGAAATAACTTTGTCCGAAAAATAAGTTGGGTTCAACTCATGCTAGGGCCTTAAAAACATGAAGCAGGGATGAAACTTAAGGAAACTGGGATCAATATAAAATAGAGTAATAGGGAAACTTTTAAATTAGTAGAGAAAACCATTGCAGTCATCAGTCCAGTGCATGATATCTAGAGGTAGGTCAATAGAGTAACTGATTTATGAAAGGAAGGAGCAAATTCCCAAGGCTTATTCAAGTTAGATAGAAGGTAAGCAAGATTATTCAAACCCTGGTCATACTGGGGGACTAAGACTACTAATATAGTCTATATTCTGTTGAAGATTTACTTGCAACTGAGTAGTCATAGTCCTACCAGTCAAAGACTGTCAGTAAATGAGACTTACCAAATGGGGAACTAAAGTCTTCTGAATGTAAATATACCATTTTATCCTGATAATCACAAAGGCCTCAGTAATTTGGCTTTTACAAGTCAGGAAACATTTATCTTTTGTTTGAGTTAAACGTTCCTATTTAGTTACCTAACTATGCTTAAAAAAAAAAAAAGGCCAAGACATTAGTATAAATTTCCCTTTAAACCACTTTTGTTACTCACCTTCTGTATTTTGGTTAAATTGAGCTGCATAGTTACACCTTTGAAACAGTAGATGGCAGGATTGGATCACAGTTACTTATTTGATAAAAATTTACGTTAACATTTATATATGAAAATATAATCAGAAAAGTGTAATTTCACAGATTATTTTGTGATTAATTTGAATGTCTATAAGACATCTGAGTAGATGGACTTCTGTTTTTATAAAGGAAAAATTGGTAAAATGATATATAAAGCAGGAATGGTTTGAGTTGAAGAGTACAGTGCAGGAAAATAAGCTTTGGTCCAAAGCTTGCTCAGAGTCTAAACTGATATATGGCAACTGAAATGATGTTCGAACAGAAAACGTGACACCTATTTCTTTTTTTTTTTTCTTTTGTTTTTTTATCATTCAAACCCTTGTGTCGAGGGCTGACTTTCAATAGATTGCAGCGAGGGAGCTGCTCTGCTACTTACGAAACCCCGACCCAGAAGCAGGTCGTCTACGAATGGTTTAGCGCCAGGCGCCCCACGAACGTGCGGTGCGTGACGGGCGAGGGGGCGGCCGCCTTTCCGGCCGTGTCCCGGGATGAGCGGCTCTCCGCACCGGCACCCCGGTCCCGTGACACCTATTTCTTAACCAATGGAAATACCATCTTGAATATAGTGTTGCATTTAAGAAAGAATGATACTGAATGACTCATTTTAAAAAAAGATTTATTTATGCATACAAGAACTGGGGTGTAGGCCAGAGGTGTGGGGGTGAGAGGATTCACCAGAGACAGAGTGGGGAACAGAACAGGCAGATCGACAGAACCACACTGGTGAGGGGGAGCAGCGGCTGAGGCAAGAAAGGTGTGCTGCACCATGTGGGTCCCCTCTCTGGCCGGAGGCAGGGATTGAACTCATGATGCAGTGACTGGTTTGCTTCATAGTGTGTTGCTTAACCCACTGCACCACCATGGAGGCCCTGAATGATTCTTTTTTAACCTCTTTACCACACTGAGTTAAAAGTATGCATTTGCAATTAAAGAAACATTTGATATATTGAGTTAAGGTCATTTTTGTTCTACTGCTTCAGGTGATTAATGTTAAAATAGAAACATGACCCAAAGAAAAGTAATCTTTAACTCTGAAAAGTGTTCATATAAAGGTAAATGTATGCAGATTCAATATATTAACCCTCATTAAAACAAAACCACATCTCAAAAAAGGTTTAGAAATTTAAAGAATAAAGTAATTATCATATAACATTTCCTTCAAAGAGATGATATTAGAAGTATTTTTTTCTAGTGTGCAGAAGCTGCAGTTCCTCTGTAATAAATTTCCAAATGTAGACAGGTTAAGATGAGAATATATATTTGTAGACACTGTTCATTTCAGTTCAGTCTCTGGATCAGTTCTGTTCAACAGAAATTTCTGTTATGGTGGGATAGTTAATGTCTGTACTGCCCAATACAGTGGTCTGTAAATACGTGTTGCCATAGATCACTTGGATCATGTCTGATATTGGCTTCATGTGAGAATTTAAATTTTATTTAAATTTAACATATATGAAGAGTCATGTGACTATCATATTTTATAATTATATTAGACATTGGAGTTATGGATCTTTAATGTATAGTGGTGCTTATTCAGGAAGATATAATAGCACCAAACTATATGACTTAAGACTCTGGAATTATGAGACATCTTGATATTTTAGATTTCCCTAGAACTGAGATCATATACCCTAGATTTTTTGGTCTTAATTTGAATGCAGCTTTGAATTCTGAGTATAGTTTCTCTATATGATTTTAAATGACCCTATGATTTAAACATCATTCCAATATTGAACCTTTCATTTCCTGCAACTGCCTGAAACCGAATTTCTCATCTGTTGCTATTGTTCTGTCCTTCCTGGCATAATGCTGCTATCCTCTAGATTAATGGTTACTAACAACTTTGATTGACCTAAAAAGCTTGGTGTTATCTTTGTACCTTGTTACCGTCCTCTGCAGATATTAATTGTCAAAATTATTTCTAAATCTCTTCTCTGTTCCTTCTCATTTGTCACTTTGCCTACACTATTTCATACTTTATTCCTTACCTGGACTTTTTTTTTTTTCTTACCTGGACTTTTAAATTATCTTCTTAATTGGTCTTCCCATTCCTTATATCTATAATTACCTGATCCATATTCTACTTTTCCAACAGAAATATCCATAAACAAAACTTTGACTAGGTTTTTCTAGTCATTACATTTTTACACCCTTACAAATGCCTATAGGACAGTACTTAAATTCCTAGGCTGGGATTCAAAACCCTGTTATTCCTTCATGACTAATTGGCATCCTTATTTGGAAAAATTAAGACAGTTAACAGAGACGGGCAGTCTTGCAAGTAGTGAGACTAGACCTAAGGGGAGAAAACAATTACTGTACAAAAATGATCAACAATGTAAGAAAAAATAATTTTAAAAAATTATAAGTGAGAATAGAAAAATAACTTGAAAAACTCTCAAGTGAAAATAACAGGCTTGGAACTTGTGTTAGACTTTTCCTTGAAGTTCTCAGATTTTTTGTTTGTTTGTTTAACTCCATTTGAAAATTAAGCTGAGTTATATTCTCCATATTTGTGTCATAATGCAGAATTTAATCTTTTTTCTTCATGTTTGCTGGGAAAAAATTTGTAAAATATAATAAATAAACCTCATCATAGCTATAAGAGAAATTCATTGGAAGAAAAACACAAGGAAGAAAAGAAATAGTCTTACTTGAATAGCCTGCTTTAAATACCCTTTTGCCCTTTTAGTTTAGAGGACTTAAGACTTTAATTAATTATAGAGGGCCATTTCTTTACAATACCAAAAATACCTCTAGATTGGGCTCAGATTTCACCTCTTAAAAATAACATTCTGACATCCTTTTCCCTTGGGCCCTAAGGAAAAAGTAATTTGTTTCACTTCTAAATTCTCTTAGCATCTTTTCTTTGCCTATTTTTGGTATAGTTTTCTACTTAGTATCAGCCATGACCACTCTTAAGAGATCTGCTTGATTACTGTAAAGGATTTGGACTTACATGAAATTGCATTGTGAAGATTAAAAACTGCCTAACAAATGTCTTGCAGGGGTATGAGTCTTTATTAGACTGTAACAGTTGACAATATCTTCTGCTTAAGTTTTACCTAGGATGAGTTTCTCATGTCAGGAGTTCCAGGAAAGGTTAAATAATACTTGTCTGGAATAGCTGACAATTGAATTACCCATCTTTGAGTTGAAGTATTATAACTGAAAGTATTTGAGTTAAAAGGAATGACTTAAACTGTTATCCTTGGACTAGTTACTAGGACCCCAACCCTCCCTGCGACAGATTCATGATTCATAGTTCACTCCCTTAGAACAGACTTTTGGGGGGTGTAGGGAGGGTGTGTTAGGCACATTATTCCCAAAACTCTGTAGGCTATAAACTCTAATTACTCCAAAAGAGACATGCCTTTAACCTAATCTCTGATTCATCTTCAGAGGTGTTTTGTAAATTAATAACTTGTTGCTTGGCAGATGAGTTCCCCTAACTAATGGACACGGTTACCAGCATTTCAGTTGTGTGTCTTATAATTTATCAGATATTTTTATCAGTGCCTGTACCCTGTTTGAACTGTAGCAATTCAAGGGGCCTGATGGTATCATCCCACTCAGTTTCTTAAGATCCAGACTTCATTCATACAACATGTTCATGCAACTTTTAAAAATATGAATGAGGTGACACAAACCTTTTCAAGGTAATTTTTGATTTGTCTAGAAGTTTACCGTTAATATGTCATTTAATTGGTCACATCTCTTGTAATGTTTGTGCATTTAGATTTAAAGATTGATTCCCAAGTTTGACTTGAATTACCCTCCTACCAACTATAAGTAATCATTGAGAATTCTAGCCTGCCTTGTCATCTTCTTCCTTTAGTACTGTTTTATGCAGTCTCGTAGGGATGTACATTTATCTGGTCTTATGGACAGGAATTAATGAGATGATTTTGAAACTGAACTGAAAAACTATAATTTGACTTGTCTCTCTCAATTCTAAATAACTAATTGGATGTTTGGTATATTTCAATTATTAGAAGATCCTGTACAAAGCAGAAGACTATGGAACAGTGCTGTAGGTCTGGTCTATAAAGGAGAACTCTTTATCTTCGTTTTGAATATTAATTAGGGAGTAGACTTTAATGTATATATATATTTCTCTGTTTTAATATTGCCATAGCTGGTACTGTTACTCTTCTTTCCCAGCCTTTCCAATTCCATATGTCGACAATAAATACTCAAATACAAAGAATGATTGAACACTGGCAGGAAGATGAGTTTATAAGGTGGTATTATCTGCATATTGCTTCTTTTTGTAACATTGTCAACAAATTATTACTAATTTGGATGTTGAATTTTAGCTCTGCCACTGTGAATTTTAACTTGAGTTTTGAAACATCACTTAGCCTCTTGAAACAGTTTCAAAACTGCTATTATAATTTTTGTTAATGTCAATAAAGCAGTTTTAATCAAGTGGCTACCAACTAGTTTTATAAGCTTTCCTTTTTAATTCAGAACTTTTTTTCTCTCACAAGCTAGATTTCTAGAAAATGACAGGGAGCCTTAAAGGAGGAGTTAAGAAAAAAAATTCCATTCAGTCAAATTTGGGTTGCAAAAAATTTTTTTCTACCAGAGAAAACTTAGGAATATAAGGGAAAGATGATTTATTTATTTCACAAACGTCAGTCAAATACCTGTATCAGGTGCTGTGCTATATCCTCTGTGAATGTAGAAATGTATCTTGTAGCCCCAAAGGAATTCACAAACTTGGGAGGGAAAACAGTCTATAAGCAGTGAAATTATAATATACTGTGCATACAAGTTATAATAGAAACATGAAGAATATCTGCTTAGATCATAAAAAATAGATCTGCCCTGAGTAATGGAGTGTAATAGTACAGAAAAGATGAAGGAGTTGGGGAAGAACTTATTGAGAACCTAGCCTACACTGAAAAATATTGAGCAAAAAATAAGAGAATCTGTATTTATCCTTGAGTCTGTTGCAAGTGGCCACATCAGGTGTTGAAATAAACAGACTAGTGAATCGCTAAGAAGGAAGGTAATATTTTTGCATGCCATTGGGCCCAAACCTTCTTAAACTATATTTTATGTATCATTCTGTATTCTATGATTGCCTGCCTATATTTAATTTCTTCATAAGAGCTCTAAAATCTATAATAAATATTTCAGGTATGGAAAATGACTGAGTTACCAGGTGGTCAATAATAATGAAGAACAGGAACAGAAAACTATTTTAGGCAGATGGTTCTCAGTGAGATCTCTGGGTCCAATACAAGTCGGAACATCTGACAACGTGTTAGAAGTGCCTGTTTTCTGACTGTACCCCAGACTTACTGAATCAGAATTCCTGGGGTGGGAATAGCAATCTAGGTTGTAGTAATGACAACCTGTTTCATGCCAGAGTTCAGCAAACTACAAGCTTTGGACCTAATGTGGACAATAATTTGCTTTTATAAATAAATTAATTGCTACACGATCATACTTAATTTGTTTTATTCTTTACAGCTGCTTTCTTACTACAGTGGCAGAGCTGAGTGATTGCAACAGAGACCTTATGGCCTGGACTATTTGGTTCTTTACAGAAAAAGTTTGCTGACTCCTGCTTTAGATCATAGACACTACAGTGATAAGATGTCTAAACTCAAAATATATAAAGAGATATTTACTAACTAAGTTGAAGACTGTGACAAAAAAAATAGGATGTTTCCCATAATTTTAATATTTTAACCTGTTCTTTCCCTTTTAGTCAAGGATGCTATCTAAATGGGCCTTTCAGTTCAAATCCACTGACAATCCCAAAGCAAAGGTCATCTTCTATATCGCTATCTCACCATATAGGTCTCAGAAGAGCTGGTAAGAAAACATTCTTTATGATATAAATTTGGGGGATTCAAACTGCATAGTAGTGCATATTTTTGTCATTATAATTTTTAGCTAACTTTGAAAACCATTTGATGTTATAAGTTAACATGAGTAACAAGTTTGGGTTGCTATTAGTTGACCATTTCTCATTAACATTTTTGAACTATCTACCATGTTCTTTGTTAGGCACTAGGAATTCATAGATAAAATGTAAAACTATTTAACCTGAATAGTTGAAGATCCAGAGTCACCTGCCATCAAGGGAAAAATCGAAGGAAAGGGGATTCTTTCATATGTGGTATATGGAAAGAATCTTTATATGAGTGGAAAAAAAACCTGGACTGTTGTAACTTTTCTATTCTGCAGGTTAATAAAATTTCATAAGTAAAAATAAGTTTAAAATAAAATGATGACACTATACTGTAGAAAGTCTTTCTGAAGGCTTATTGGTTTTTTCCTACCATTTTTTGCTCTCCTCAAAGCTTTACATTATTAATTAAATTTCTACCCCAAGATTATTTATCTTTATCCTTCACAGCTTGTTAGGATTTTGTGTGTTTGTATGTGTATTGCTTTGTATTATATATAATATAACATATATGTGTGTGTATTGCTTTGTATTATATATAACATATATGTGTATGAATGTTGCTTTGTGTTATATATACTATATATATGTAGCTGAAAATTGGAACTTTTACCTCCAGTTTGTAACTAATTACCATTATGACTTTGACAAGCAGACCACTTCTCTTTTCTAGCTTCTCTCTTCCTCTTCTGAAACATTAAACACATCACTTGATTATTTATAAGATCCCATCATACCTAACGTTATATGAATTTATAGAAGTCAGTCTGATTAAACAGCAGTAGCAGCCCTAGAAAGAGTATGGTATCGGTGTTAACTAACTGAACTTTCTTGTATTTTTTTTCCCCACGCATTAAATGAAAATGCTACTAATTACAGGGTTTATTGTGAGGGTTGAATAAAATAGCACATTGTATTACTAGGGTTTCTAGAAAAACAAAATTTATTGGATGTGCATATGCATATAGACATAGAGATATAGACAAATAGACATAGACAGTGGAGGGAGTTTGAAAGATGAATTTGACAGAATTATTTCAAGCAGTTGACTCACAGTATCTGAAATTTTCAGGGAAAGTTTCCAGGCTGTAATTTGTAGCAGGAGTAGATGTTTGAGTTTAGATTCAGAAGACAATCTGGAGGCTAATATCTTCCATTTCAGAGGACTTCCTATTTTCTCTTAAAACCTTCAACTAACTGGATAAGGCCAACCCACATTAGAGAAGTAAATCAGCTGTACTCAGTCTACTGTTAATCACATCTGAAAAATATATTCATCACAACATCTAAACCGCTATCTGACCAAACAGCTGGATACCACAGCCTAGTTAGGGGGAGATAGAAAATTAACCATCACACCTGTCAAGTGTTTACCATTGTGCTAATATTTACTTATTATTGTAAGTTCTTAATAACTGCTATTTGCTTTTCTTCTGATTCACACTTTGACTCCCCCTTTGCCTTAGTTTAGCATTTAATTATATTCTCTACTAGATTCTAGGTTTATTGAGTTGGAAGGATAGTATCTTTTTCTCTGTTGTGAAATCCAGCACATTTTCCGGTTGTAATAGGCTCTCAAATATTTGTTGAATAAATGAATGAGCTGGGTAGATTTGGATATATTTTTTAAAGGAATCTGCAGCTGTGTTATAAAGTTGTATCATATGCTCAGCTTACTTAATGCTTTTAAGAACTTTGGTTCTTCAATAAAGATGGATTTTATTGTATAGAAAATATTCAAAAAATATTTACTTATTCATATGAATTCATGAATTATTCACATGAGTAATCATGTAAATAATCAAACTGGTAGGGATATGAAAGATAAAGTCCAATATGAATTAGGAAATTTGGGCCACATAGTATGTATATTTTAGTTAAGCTCTTAATATATACTATCATGTGCCCTCTTCCTCTTCCAGGGTATTTATTCCAGTCACTGATGATGACAAATATGGTCTGTATTCTGCTTAAATTCCTAAATGAAGATAGCTCCACCTAGAAATCTATTTTATCATTTAGTTGTAAGCATTTTGCTTTCTTTACAGGAGGAAAATGTTCTATATAAATACACAAACACATAAATTCATATTTGTCTCTTCTTTTAAATATTTAAGGTGCTTTTTCCAGCCTAAGTCCTGTGAATTCTCCCACTTTTGGACCAATGTCTACTGGTTCTCTAACTAATCGATCACCTATAGAATTTCCAGATACTGCTGATTTTCTTACAAAGCCAAGAGTTATTTTACACAAATATCTGGGCAATGCACCCAGTTCACCAGATTTTTATCAGCAATTTAAAAATTCTGAGAGCAACTTATGTAACAAGTAAGTTACCTAAATGTTTATGTTTGTTTCAAAATACTGTTTTAACAAAATATTATAAATTACCTTGTTTATATTATCATTATCACTAGATAGTGAATTAAGACTGTATCATCTTCTTTATTTACCTTATAGTTTTTATTCTAAATAAACTTTCTCATTTCCATGCTATTATTCATTTTCCAGTTTAAGTGAAATATAGTGCTATTCTACTTATCATAAAACATCAGTAATAGTATAATGACTTTAGTTTTTATAGATTTTAATGTCTATATTCATCTAGTACCCAGTTCATATATTTGTTCTTATTTCTGCTTTGGTAGTAATTAGTACTTAGCTCTGACCTCTGACTTTCCAAATGTTAACACAGATACTTTCTAGGACAATCTTATTAAGTATATAAAGACTAAAATATTTGTGTTTGCAGTTGAGATCTTGGTTAAAAATTAAGCAGATATTCCCATTCTACTTCGGTAAAAAAAAATTGCTTTATTTATCATATATATTTATCTCTTTTATTCCATAAGTTGTGGACATCAGATACTGAAATATGTTTCAACTTCTGAATCAGAGTCTGGTACAGACTGCCACAGTGGAAAATCAGGTGAGACTGTGCAAAAAATCTAGGTGTTTGAATTTTAGAGCAATTTCTAATTTTTTTTTAATGAATATACAAATGGCATCTTTAAAATGAAAATTACAGTGTATTTATTATACAGGCGTTGTTAGGGACAAATTATAAATAGGTGGTGAGAGTATTTTTAAGAGTTAAAACGAGCCATCATAACAGTGAAATTAATTATAATAACATTGGAATTTATACTACACAATTTAAACCCCAAAGGGTTAGCACACATTTTTCTCAGGCAGAGAGGGATTCTTTTAAGATTTGATTATAGCATTCTGAAAGATTTTATTATATTCTCACATCAGAAATGTTGTTGGTAAAAGCTGTAAAATTGTAATTGATTTAACTTTAAAAAATGTATGATTCAAGTGTCCAATAGTAATTAACTAGGTAACTCACACCATCATTCCTCCTGAAGGTAGCTAGAGGAAAGCTGGACAAATTATTAACAACAAAATCTGCTTAAAACCACTGAAGTACTAATAAGCTCTTTTAACTGCTCAGAGTTACCAGTAAAAGATCTAGTTGGATGGGGATACTAGAAGTCCAAGAAAGTGAGCCTGGAGTTTGGGGCTATCCAAAAGGGTGTTTGTTTGCTGTCTAGAGGGATCACACAGTAATTGGTAGAATGAGTGATTCTTTACACCGTTCCATGGGAGTAGAAGGATAGAGATTAGAGTTGAAGGACTGCCATGGGAGGGATAGCTTGGTAAAGTCAGCAGTGCTACCCCCTAGGACTAAAGGTAAAACAGAAATAGATAAGCCCTTTCATGGATTATAGACTCATATCAATTCCTTGACATATCATAAAATTCACCCTTTTGTAGTGTACAGTTTAATAGGTTTAAAAGGGTTGTTTAACAAAGAAAGCAATCCTTCATAAACACTTACAAAAAAATAGAAGTGAAAACTTACCTACTTACTCTGTAAGACCAGTATTACCCTGATACCATGACCAAACAAGACCAAAAGTTGGTCTTGCAGACAAGAAAACTACAGAAAAATATCCTTTATGTGCATAGATATAAAAGCCCTAAACACCAGCAAACTGAATCTAGCAACACATTTTAGCAATGCCATGACTAAATGATATTCATCCCAGGAATTCAAAGATAGTTTAAAATTTGAAAACCAACCCAGGTAATATATCTCAATAATAGAATAAAGGGGGTTAAAAATCACATGATATTTTAAATAGATGCAGAAAAGGCAAAAGACAAAATCCCATCTTTTTCTTGATAAAAACATTAAAACTACTAATTGCAGGGATATTCCGTAACCTGATAAATGGCATCTTTAAAAAACACATGACTAATATCATTCTTAATGGAGAAAGACTGATGTGTTGCTTCTAGAATTAGTGATAAAATAAGGGCATGTCATAAGATAAGGACATGCTTTCAGCACATATATTCAGTATTGTACTGGAGATTCTAGCCAGGACAATTAGAGAAAAATAAAATAAAGTTACCCTGAATGGAGAAAAGGAAACAAGCTGTCCTACTCATAGGTCATATACTTTATGTAGAAAATTCCAAAGAAAGCAGACACATGTAACTACTAGAACTCATAAATAAGTTGAGCAGTCATAAGATAGAAGGTCAGTGTACAAAATCAATTATATTTCTATATGTCAGCAATAACAAGTTGAAATTAAGAGGACATTTCCATTCACAACAGTATCAAAAAGAATCTAGTTAGAACAAATTTAACAGAAGGAAGCAGGAGAATTATAAACAGAAAACTATAAAACATTGCTAATAGTAAAGAAAATCTAACAAGAACCCTGAGTATTGTCAACTGGGCTGGCTGTTCTCCCATGTTTTTCCATAAATTCAGTGTAATCCTTATCAATTTCAGTATGGTTTTGGTAGAAAATGTCAGGTTACTCTTAATATTGAAAATACAGAAACTGATTGGAAAAAGGACAAATTTGGAGGACTGATTACACCTGATTTCAAAACTTACAAAATCACTGTAAATAAGACAATGTGGTATTGGTAAAGGATGAACCCACAGAACAATGAAACCAAACTGCTAGTCCAAAACTAAACTTTTACATTTATGAGCTACTGATTTTTTTTGACTTAGAAACCAAACCAAGTCAAAAGAAAAAAGATATTTTCCACCCACGAATGGCATCAGTACAATTGGATATCTGTTTGCCAAAAGTATGAATTTGTCCTCTTAACTCACCATACACACAGAAAGTGACTCAAAGTGGTTCATAAGTCTAAGAGTTAAAAGCATGAAACTTGTAGAAGACAATATAAGACTGAGTTTTCATGATCTTGAATGAATAAAGTGTTCTTAGATAGAATGACAAAAGCACAGTCCATGAGAGAAAATTGAGTTTATGCACATCAAAAGTCACCAATAAGAAAATGAAATGACACACTAGATTGGGAAAAATATTTGCAAAGTATCCATCTGATGAAGATCTTAATATCCATGATACTTAAAGAACTCTTACAACTTAGTATTTTAAGAAGTCAAATAATTAAATGAAAAATTAGCGAAAGAGCTTAGATATTTTAGTGAAAATCACTTGGTGAAGGATATAAATCAATGGGTGATAAATATAAGAAAAAAATGATAAACATACTTAGTTGCATCCTTAGGAAAATGCAAATTAATACTACAATGAGATATAACACATTCTAACTATAGTTAGAATAGTTACAATTAAAAAGACAGACAATACAATGTGTTGGCAAATATGCAGAGAAATTGGAACCCTTGTGCATTACTGATGAGAATGTAAAATGATACCGTGTTTTTAGAAAACATTTTGACACTTTGCTAAAAAAATTACACATAAATTTCCCATAAAGCCCAGCAATACCACAGTTAAGAATTTACACCAGAGAAAATATGAGCACTGAAAGACAGGATTGTGAATGCCTATGACATCATCGTTATTGACAGTAGTGCAAAACTGGAAATGATTCAAATGTCCATGAACCTCTGAATGTTTAAATATCATGTGCACTAGCCATAGGATGTAATTTAATTTATCAATCTAAGGAATGAACTCTCATACATTCTACTACATGGATGAACTTCAAAACATCATTCTAAATGAAAAGCCAGACTCAAAAGATTACATTTTATGATTACATTATATGAATTTTTAGAAAAGAAATATCTAGATACTATAATTAGAAATGACTACAGTGAGAATAGAAAATAAATGGACATAAAGGAATATGGACGATGAGAGTATTCTAAAATTGGATTCTTGCAATGGTTGTACGGCTCTGTAAATTTACTACAATTGTTGAAATATACACTTAAAATATAATTATATTCAATAAAGCTTGAAAAAAAACAATAGTTCAGTAATTCTTTTAGTCTTTTGTATTAAGTATTCTCAACTGGGAGATTCTCACTTGGGGGGCTCTCGTGATTATTGTCATGTTGGCAAGGGTAAAAGTCATTTGAAGGATCGATTGGGGTAAATTTCCAGGATGGATTACCCACCTAAATATGGGTAATTATGGCATTCTTCCAACTGTCCGCTGGATTCCAAGAAAGGAAGAGGTGGAAGCTGCCAGTCGAGTTAATGACTCAACCCAGAAAAAAGTATCACTTCTGCCATATTCTGCTAATCAGAACAGACACGTGGCCTGTCCAGATTTCAGGGCCTTGGAAATGCTCTCGATAGAGAATACATTTCAATAGAACATTGTGGACATTTTTGGAAAAGAAACTGATGCATTATTTCTATTGTTTTTAGGAGCTTAAATTATTAATTTTAAGAGGTTAGATGATTAAATTACAAACCATGTATTTCAAATGTCAACAATTTTTACATTGATAACTTTTACATTATTATTGCAATTGCTGCCTTAATTTACCAATAGTTACCAATAGCTGAATATTGTTAATTTCATTTCTTAAAATAAATATTTTTTATTTGGAAAAAAAATACTTTCTAAAGTACAGTACATCCCAATCACCATCAGTTATTTTTGTAATGTATTCCATGTGGTTTTGTAATGTATTCCAGATTTGACATTTATTAATCACCTATTATGTGTAATAAATAGTAAGATAGGTGTTATTATCCAATTTTACAGGGCAGAAACTTTGTCATTATTAAATGCAAATTCAGAATTTAAATCTAGATCTTCTGAAACTCTGTTGCATTGAGTACTCTTAAAAATTTTTACTTTACAAAAAACCCTACATTTTGAAAAAAGTTCATAAATTTATAGCTTGAAAATTTTCATACACTTAATAAACCTGTGTAATCAGGACCTCAGACTTTCCCCTCATCCTTTCTTCCAGGTACATTCTCCAAAGATAATGTCCGTCCTGTCTTTCAATACTCATGTGTATAAGTTTTGACATGTTTTTGAACTTTTCATAAGAGAATCAGAGTACGTACCTTTGTGTCTGGCTTCCTTCACTCAACATTAGATTCCTAAGAATCATCCATATTGTTGCATGTGATCATAGTTCATTCTCTTTGCTCCATAGTATTCTATTGTGTGTGTACACTGAAGTTTATTCTGTTGATGGGTTTTGGGAAAGTTTCCTGTTTAGGATATTGCAAACAAAATTAATATCAGTGAATATGCCATTTAATTGACAAAGCTACCTCTATCCATGTGATTTGGGATAAACATTAATCACATTGGTAGAGAAATGTGATAGTTATTTTAAATTTTAGATGTACCTTAATTTCATTCATACATAGCTGTAAATTTAGTTTTCATACTTAAAATGAAACTTCTGAGGTTGAAGATTGTTTATATCAAATTGGTTTTTTAAAAAGTTCCTATTGTTAGAGACTGATTTGTTTCTGTTTCTCACTTTTATAAAGACTATCCAACCATCTTTTTTATTCAGGAGTGGGTATAGCAGGTGAAATGTTTGTGTTGCCTGAACATAAGGAACCAAGACCAAATAATGCAGTGCAGCAAACTACAAAATAATGGTGTATTCCAATTGAACACCTTAGTTCACTTACCTGAGTATTTTTTTATAAATAATTTTCCTTATAAAACTAGCAAAATAAGGAAAATTTTATTCTTATTTATCACTGTGTTTTACTTTTTGAAAGGTGATGAAGACAACACCATTTCATCTACAGAATCATTCAACCTTGCAGAAGCTCAACAAAAAGAGGAAACTGAAAAGAGAGACTGCAGAAAATTGTTTTTGGAAGGTGATAATCACCTACCAGAAGCAGCACAGAATGAACAGCAACCAAATGTAAAAGATAAACTTTCAGTGTGATTTGTTAAGTGAAATATATTAATACTAGTTTTGTGTTCTTTTTGCCCAGAACAAAGTTTTTAATATAATGACATTTTAAAATTTTTTTACTGAGATGTCACTCTAACACTAAAGAATTAAATTAAACACTTTGAATTAAATATAATTACTTGTGAGCTCATCATTCTACAGCACAGTATTTTTAAATAAATGCATTTTGTAATTTTATAGTAGATATATTTCTATATTTTGACTTGATATATTTGTTGATATTTGTTGATAACAACAAAAAACATTTTGTTTGTTAAAATATGAAGAACATTTGTATAGTCATTAAAAACAATGAAGATGATCTGTTTAC
Organism: Galemys pyrenaicus; assembly: GCA_019455555.1. Classification (NCBI taxonomy): domain Eukaryota; kingdom Metazoa; phylum Chordata; class Mammalia; order Eulipotyphla; family Talpidae; genus Galemys; species Galemys pyrenaicus. Next base: position 4,249,799 of record JAGFMF010011390.1, read on the forward strand.
TTGAAGTAGTAATATTTGTTTTGTTTTAAAGTTCAAAATTCAAGTTTCTTAGGGAAAAACTCACCCATTTCTCTCAGAAAGTTATCCTAGTAATAAATGCCAGTATAATGATATGAGTTTCTTTTTGCTATCTTTGATACTTACAACTTCTAAAATGAAAGTGACAGATTTTAGATTTGTGTTTTGGAAATGCAGTATTTTTAATTTGTGAAAGTAATACAAATATTAATGTCTTCTGATGCTTAGAAGATATGTTTGTAATTTTATGAAGACAACATTCTACAAAGAGAATAGAAAATACATGTTATGTTTGAGAATAATCATTTATAGAAAATAGTACTTGTCATTTTATATTATTCAGTTTTAAGTGTTCTCTTTAAAATGTTGATTTAACAATATTTATAAAGGGCAAGATTAAGTTAGTTTGGGTATTTTCCCCCCTACTTGTATAGATTGAACAGGAATCATCACTGGACCTGATTTTAATGGAAGATTTTGACTCATTAATAGAAAAGATGAGCAACTGGAATTTTCAGATTTTTGAACTTGTACAAAAGATGGGGGAGAAGTCAGGAAGGATCCTCAGTCAGGTCTGTCTGTTTCTATCTAATTTTTATTTTACACTATTTTTTCTTGTATCTTGATAAAAAGCAAAATTTAAAAAACACATAATGGTTTAAGTACAAGATCAACATTGTTCATTGAACTTCTTTTCACAAATGTAATTTTCAGTGGAAAATTAGAAAAAAACCTCTATTTAAATTTGAAAAGAGAAACTTACATACATATATAGAGGGAGAGATATCTATTAATGAAGAGTTGTTTATTTGCCCATATTATCTGATGTAATTTAGGCTAAAGGAATAATAAAAATTTACTTTTTTATTAAATCTTGAGATGAAGAAGGACATGAAATGTGGTCTAAATCTAACCACTGAAACATGCTTCATTTTTTTTTTTTCACTTGCCCTCCGTACACTTTATCTTTTTCATGCTAGAAAATGTAATAACACTTCTATTTCAGAGTTTTCCCTGATGGCTCCACATAACAGCATGGGATTTAAGCTTCCCAACAAGTATCATTCTTATGAATTCCAAAGTATCTCATGTGTATCTTACTTATGAAATACGAGAACATAAGGATAAATTATATGGAAGGCAGATGAAGTTCATCATTGAAGTCTTTAACGTCAAAAATATGATCATGATATTTTTGACTTCTTTTAACACCTTTGGCTAGTATAGAATTCTTATGTCCTTCAATAAATTATGGATAAAAACCTAAAGAGAAGGATCTACAAAATTTAAATTTGGTTCATGCTGTGGTAATTATTCTCTAGAGTGATAGCTTCATGTTTTGTTTTGGAAAAAATTCACTGTGGGGATGTTTTTAATGAATTACTAGTTTAAAGATATATAAACAGTTAAAATTTCTAAATGCTAACCATAAAAACATTACACTCAACTACTAATAGGAATTTTGATTTATAAAGTGAACTTTAATTGATATTTAGGTCATGTATACGTTGTTTCAAGACACTGGTTTATTGGAAATATTTAAAATTCCCACTCTACAATTCATGAACTATTTTTGTGCACTAGAAAATGGCTATCGAGACATTCCTTGTAAGTATTAACATCTTATTATTTATGTTCAAATAATACTGGTTTTGAAATTATTATTTTCCCTTTGGGTAATTCCTTAAACACTTTTAAAATTACATGTTTGGAAAATTTTCAACAAGGATTTAAAGATAAAGTTTGTATCTACCTAGAGTTAACTGACTAAACATTTTGGGTTGTATTCTTCAATTTTTTTTCTTTTATGTCTATTATTTAAGTGAATCATTATATTGATTCTTATTTAATCCTGCTTTTTAACTTAATTATATGGTAAAAATCTTTCTATGTTAATAATTATTATTCGAGTACCTTATCTTTTATAATGTTGGTAATAGTAAGCCAAAAGTTTCAGGAAATTCTTGAGTTTAAAATGTTTAATATTGGGCCTCCCTGGTGGTGTGGGGGTTAAAGGCACAAAGTTACCAAGCTGTTCTGCATCAGAAGTTTGAGTTAGATCCCCTCAGTTCCATCCCCTGTCCAATCCTGTCCCCTGTCCGTGAGGGAGCTAGTCCACATGGCTCAGTAGACCTCTTCTATCTCAACTGCTGCTCCCCTCAGTGTATGTCAGCAGATTGGCCTGTTCTACTTTCCATTCTGTCTTTGGTTAATTCTCATCCAATCCTCACGCCTCTGGTTTACACCCCAGTTCTTGTATGCATAAATAAGTTTTAAAAAAATGATAAATAGTAACTATCCTATAGGTAATGATAAGACAAATGGTGCAAAATACATATCAGTTTTCATGGCACATAGTAAGTGGTCAATAAAAGATGGTGGTTGTATTAGTAATTAAGCTACTCGTAAATTGACACCACATCCTATCTATAGTCTGAATACTTAGTATTGTGTCATTTGCTAATGTTGTTTGGCAGTTACTCATTAAATATTTCTTGAAATGTTAAACTTTAATTGCGTGAATATGATCATAATTCATGACGGTTAGTTCATTTAATCTTTATCAGAAAGGTTTCATTATCCCCTTTTTACAGGTTAAAAAGTAAAAACTCAGAAGGATCTTTCCTAAGATCATAAAGCTAGAAGGTGATTTTCACTTGTAGGTCTTGCCTTTTCATATAATGGTATTTCAGTACCACTGAACTCATCAGTACCAAAAACTATGTTTTATGGAACACAAAGTATTTGTTAGACTTGGTTCTGGATATTTTCACATATCAGTTAATCTCTCAGCAGTCTGAGAGGTAGATATTTCTCATTTGGAACAGCACCAGAATTGGGGGCAAAAAGGGGGAAAAGAGAGTTCAGCTATTGATAATTTTTAACTGTTTTATGTGCCTGTATGCAAATATGGGTTTCCATAATCAGATACCATTCACATAATGTTTTTGAAAGCCACAAAATATCAGCCTTAAGTAATTTCCAATGTCTTCAAATCAGCCCTGGTTAAACTGCCTGTCCTTTGACCCAGTATATGTTAAAGTTTATTTAAAAGAGAACTTTTAATATATCAAGAGACCTTAAAAAAAGAAAATGAGTAAAATACATAATTGTGGAAAATTATTCTAAACTATACATTTCATTTGTGAAGCTATAGTGGAAAATTACTGTTTTTTAAAGTAACCTACATGAACATAATTTTAAAAACATTTTGGTGATTTTAGATCACAATCGTATACATGCCACAGATGTCCTGCATGCAGTTTGGTATCTGACAACACGGCCAATTCCTGGCTTACAGCAGATACACAATGATCGTGAAACAGGTACTACTTTCTATGCTTATAAATCTTTTAATTACATGATAAGGAATAATAGATTTCTCACTTCATTATCTTTCTTCCTTTAAAATTTTCATTAAATAACCTTTGGTACATACAAAGAACCATTTAGATTTTTATTCATAATAACAACATGCAAATTAGGAAATATACCCATCTCAAGAGCTAGGTTAAGATCCGACACTGCTAAGTCCACCATGTTTCTTTTTTGTCCCATCCTGCTGCTTTCCCCATATAGTACCCGCTATGCTGAATATCATATGATCTCTCTAGCAATATTTTTTTCAGTTCTTGGTTTTTTCATTTTAGCTATGTAATGTAAATTTAAAATATATGACATTCCCAATGAAGTATGTTTAAAGAGCTCACATATTTAAATGATGATATTAAAGAGAAAAAAACTTTGTTAACACTCCAATTTCACCTCCAAAAAAGTTAATCCTCATCACAAATTTATACAAATAGAATGACCTATAAGTTTATGGTATTCTTATTCTACTTTATAAAAAGGGAGAAATAGTCCCAGACAGAATTTTCTGCTATAAATGTCTGAAAAATATTACCATACTAATCAGTGTAAATGTCATAGACTCAGCCACTGTTTTATCTTCTTGGTAGTTATGTCTAAATTACTACCATTATTAGTTTGATGAACTTTAATTATGTCACTGGTTTATTTTGTTTGCCATCCATATTTACTATTTATTAGTGTTATTCATTTTTACTAATTTATATTGGCAGAATATATGTAGAATGGAATTAAAAAATAAAGACAATCACCATTTTCTTAAAGAAAACAAATAAATGGAATTTTAACAATGGTTACATTTAATTATCCTTGCCAGCTATTTTCTTTTCCATACTAGTGATTTTATGTTAAACATCTAACGTATTAAGACCCTCATATGACAATTCTAAGTTTAAAAGGACGTCTTTTTGCCATTTTTGATATTTTACATATACTTGATATCCCAAGGGAAATCCAGAATCCATGTAACATAGAAAAAAATTAAAATTATTGGGTCTATATTTTGGTAATTGAAGTCTTAGTAGAAATTTGAATGCTTTATCCATATATTTGCCAGTTTTATTTTTATTTTTTATAATTATTTAAAAAATATCTCTAGTACAGGTATTCTAAAATTAAATTTAGCTACAATTAAATTTAGTTAATGAAGTACCTTTATGATTATCACTAGTGTGTATTAAAGTTAGTATGTCAATAAAAGGCAAGTATTGACTAACCGAATTATAATAAAAATCATTTTGGACTTTGACAAGTTAGAGTATTATTCCTAGATTTCTCTGATGAATACAACCTATAAAATTTTGTGTCTCTTTAACTTGTTGCCTTCTTTGTATCTACTTTAATCAATTTTTTTCTCTTACACTTTAAGATACCTTTAACAAAAATACTATGATGACTCTTATAAATAAGAGTACCAAAATACAAAAAAAAAAAAAAAAAGAAATGGTTAAAATATTAGGATACCCAAAGCACAGTGCTGATAGTGAAAGTATTGTTTCTAATTAGAATATAATGAGTTATTGACTGAAACATTCCTCAATTTTCCATGCCTTTTCATTTGCCAGTTTTTCTTTCATTATTTTGTAAAGGGCTTCATGGAAGGAAAAAAAAAAAGAGTGGTTGTAGTCAGGGTGACAAAGGAAACAATCTTTCTGATTAGCTTGAAAGGCTTAGTTTGTTAATATAGTAAAACCCTAAATCTGTTTCCATGAAATTTTATTCTCTAGATGGTTTTTTTCCTATGAGTTCTTATACCCTGCCATTTTATCCAAACCTTAAATAACAAATATTTAGAAAATCAGAGATTTAAAAAAATATCATTTTTAGCCTGAGTTAAAGCATCATGAGGAATGTTTCATGTCCTATAAAGTAAGCGATCTTCATCCATGCTTAACATGGTTCTTCTCTGTTAGCATGTATGTTGGAAATAATATACATTTTTAAGTATATGCTTATAAATAGTCTATTTTTCACATAAGCCAACAAATAGGATTATCTTATGGGGATTCCCCTCCTTGCCTCATTGTGAGGAAGTTATATGTAATGCTGGTTTAATTTGCTTATTCCTCAGATTCTGATGATAGAATTAACCCTGAGCGAATTGCCTACATTTCTTCAAGGAGCTGCTCTATTCCAGATGAGAGCTATGGTTGCCTGTCTTCAAACATTCCTGCATTAGAATTGATGGCTTTATATGTGGCAGCTGCCATGCATGATTATGATCACCCAGGGCGGACAAATGCGTTTCTGGTAGCTACAAATGCCCCTCAGGTAAGAAATACTATCAGAAAATATAGTGATTCTGAAATCTTACTGCCACTCTGTGTATCCCTTTATAAGCCACTTCTCAATTGAGTCATATGGTCATTTCATCTACATTGCAGTAATTGGATAGCACATGGTCTTGACATGTTTGCTAAATTACCAGAAAAATCACCAACTAGAAAATAACCTGTTGATGAAAGAGTAATTCACTATTTTCTGAAATTCTGGAATTCTTGCTTTCAGTACTTTTGCCTTTGCTCAGATTGGTAAGACTGACTTGATATTAGACTTCCTTCTGGGAGGAACTTAATATATCTAGTCAGGTTAATGATAATGATTAAGAACTATTGTTTTTGTTATTGTCCACTTTTCCCCATAAGACATACCTTAATACCCTTAGCTTTGAATACATTAATATCCATAAAGTATTCCTCTACTACCACATTCCTTTTTTTTTGGTATCTAGTACAGTTTGTAAGATGCAATATCCCTTTTAAGGTAATAATTTGCTTTAACAGGCAGAAAGTTTCTAGCAGATAAATACTATAATTATAATAGCTTTAAACACTAGGACTTAGAAATACTTGATTTTGAGTAGAATTTAGTGTAGTTGTAGATGTTTGTTTAGGCTGGTGACTCCCAAAATGTCATCTTTATATGTCTAATGTATGCCCTACACTGTTTAAACCTCAGGTTTGATTCTTTATTCTTCTGTAGCCATTCTGTATTTTCCTCCATTTCTTTTTCTTTTACATACTTTATTTAAAATATAGGAGAGGGGCCTCCCTGGTGGCGCAGGGACTAAAATCTCAACACTATCAAGCTATCATCAGTCACTGCCAGTCACTGCGGCATGAGTTTGATCCCTAGTCATGGAGCGGACCCACATGGTGCTGCAGACCTCTCCTGTCGCGCCTGCTGCTCCTGTGAGCGGTGTATTTCAGTAAATCTGCCAGTTCTGCTCCCTGCACTGTCTCTGGTAGATCCTCTCACTCTCCACACCTCTGGCCTAGACCCCAGTTCTTATATGCACAAATAAATTTTTAAAAAATCTTTTAAAAAAATAAAATATAGGATATAGATTCTCTAACCAACAAAGGTATAGGATTGAGAAAAGAGGGCAAAGGGAGCGGAGAGAAATAGATTCAAAGGGTTAGGAAGAAAATGTGAAGAACAGGAGTGCTGGTGTAGAGATATTATTTTCTAATTAAAATTCTGTGTCCCTCTAAGCTTCTATTTAGTGTGAAGAGCAAAATACAGAGATTATCAACTAAGCAAAGATTCTAAAAACAACCTTATCTCTGAAAGTTACCTAAATATGTGTTTTAACAAAACAGGGATAAAAACTAAGACAAATGAATGATAAGGGATTATCATAAATTCAAAACTCAAAACTACAGGGTGAGGGAATCTTCCTAAGACAGCTGTTTATCAAGACTATTTCTTTAAGGAAAAACATCTTTTTGTTCTTATTATTACTAGCTGCTTTGCTTTCTGTAGCACTTGCTTTACTACTTCTGCTTGATTTTTTTCAAAATTAGGGTTTTTTTCTAGATGAAAACGATCTTTCTTAACCTAAATATTTTTACTTTTCAGAAAGATTAAAAAACCTTCTCTAATGTTCTGGCTATGACTGAGAGAATGCTTAATTACTGCAGCTTTGAATTAGCTGGGGCATTTATCTTCCTTCTCTGTCAGAATTCCACCTATCTCCCTATCCCCATTCTTGTAAAAGTCAGCTGAGGCTTCATTATCTGTTTTACCTGGACTGTTTATGCTGTACATTAGATACTTATAAACTTATTCATTTCCTAACTTCAAGCTTACAACTTTAACCTACATTCATCCCAATCACCCCCAGCCAATAGTAACCACCATTTTCCTGTTGGTATGACTGACTTTTTTAGATCATGCAGTATATTTTTCTTAAAGTCCAGTCCATTCATGTTGCTAGATGCTTAGGTTGTTTCCAACCTTTCTATGGCCCGTTGTATATAGTTTAAATTATCATTCCTTACATAAAATCAAATGGTATAAATGATGTGTAACTATTAAATGATGTCAAGTATCTATGCTAAAATCTAGACAATACCTAATTTTCACAATAGATAAACCTATTTGAACTCTCAGACTTAACTGAGAGCATGTTCTATTTTTTATCTGTCGTTTCCCATCAAACAGGAAGCTGTGTGAAAACAAGGACAAGGTTTTAATTTTTACCCACATATTTTAGCACTCTGTTAGTTAATAATTACTATGCCTATTTAATAGTTTTTTTAATTGGTTAGTTTTGTGAGATAGAAGAGTAAAAATTCCATGATCCAGTGATTTTTGACATTTGATTCTAAAGTCCTAAAGTACTGATGCAGTAGTTCAGGGTCTCCCATTGGAGCACAGTGAATGAAAAATGATTAGTGCCATTAGCACTTAAGCCAGACAATTTGTGCTTTTGTGTTTTCATCCTTATTTCTTACTCCCATGTTTTTTGTCAGAATGGGGTTACAGACTGACCTTTCAGAAACCCAGGTGATTGATTCATTTGGGACATTACCCTTGCTTTCCTCTTCTTCATTCACACCACCCAAGTCTTCATATACTGGCTAAAGAACAGAAATGTATCCCTAGCCCTACTCTGTATGCCTCAAGACTATTATTAACAGAAGCTTTATCTGAGTTGTAACAAGTAAACCTTAAATATTAACTTTACCATCTCTTGGGATGCGGCATAGTGCCTGCAAACAAGATGAACTTGAGACAGATGATTCTTTCACTTCCTAGCTGTGGATGTTTGAGAAGTGTAGTTATCCTCTTTGCACTGAAGTCTACTCATTTATAAAATTATTATAACCCTTCCTTGAAGGTATTAAAATACCTGGCAAAATCTTCTGGCTTATAGTAGGTACTCATCACTTATATTCCAGCCTGATCCTAACTCTGTTCATTATCGAAGTTTTTAGTCTTTGAGATGCCTATCTCATTTTTCTTGTTTTTTAGGCAGTTTTATACAACGATAGATCTGTTCTGGAAAACCATCATGCTGCATCAGCTTGGAACCTGTATCTTTCTCGCCCAGAATACAACTTCCTTCTTAATCTTGATCATGTGGAATTCAAACGCTTTCGTTTTTTAGTCATTGAAGCAATCCTTGCCACAGATCTTAAAAAGCATTTTGATTTCCTTGCTGAATTCAATGCTAAGGTTTGTTATGCAAACTGACTTTACAAAAATGTAAATCATTTTATCAGTGTTACTGATAAAAGGTGTTCTTAATGTTAATTTAGAATACTAACTCAGAAAGTCAGTCTCTGATGTAAGACAATGTGTATTCCAATACTTAATTTTTTTTTTTACTGTGACATCTCCTAAATTGTTCTTGTTTGCTACATGTCCTTTCTAACACATCAAGCAATGACGTTGACCTTCCTTCCCTTACTGAAAACCAATTAATTATGTCAAAAGCTTTTAGGGATAGATTTGAGAAAATGTACACAGTGGCAAGTAAGGAGTCATAAAAAATTAAAGATGGTTTCTGTGAAACCAGTTATGCCTGCTTTGCCATATCTGTTACACTTTATGTTAGTGATGCTTTAGCTGCTGGTGTGAAGTATGCTTTCCTCTTAAGAATAATGCACATTGAACAACTACTTTTTGGATTGCACAGTCACTGTGCAAGGGAAGAATAAGGAAAGAACAGGGCAAAGTCCCTGTTCTCAGGCAACTGATATTAACTGTGGAATTGAGAATCACTGTGCTTGTATAATAGTTGTACTGACAGGACTGTGTTATATCACTCAGACATTTGGGGTGAAAAAAAGTAAAGAACTACTCTTTACTTTCCTCAGTGAAAGAGCTCACCATGCCTTTTAAATCATTCCATAGTTGTCAAGTCCTGTTACCATTAATTTTAATATAAATTCACTTCTGTGCTTACATTAGAATTACAGAAGTTTTTATAGATGAAAGATTATCTAACCCAATAATTTTGAATCTGTGTGTTCCACAGATGTCTATTCTGTAGTCTCTCAGGGAAATACCATCTGACTGGGTCTCTAGAAGTCCAATAGTTTCAAAGAGCATAGTCCTTTTAAGTGTTCTTAACAGTGATGTTCTATGTAAGTTTTCCTTTGATAGAAGGGTTTGGTGTCAAAAAGACTACCTCAGCATTAAAAGTTCAAAAGACATTGATCTGGTCTTCACTTCACTTCATTTTTTATAGGCGAAAATTTGAGCTTATGAAAGACATAATAATTTGCTGAATTAATAATAATTATCTTTTATTCAAATGATAATGTCATTTAGCACTAATTTAGCATTTACTACGAACTCTGGGCATTTTTCATTATTAATCTCATAATATGGCTAGATAAAAGATTATTTTCCTGGTATTAAAAATCATTCTGAACCAGGATTTAAAACCATAAGGATCAGCACCTAAGACTTGTGTTTTACCTTTAACAGCTGTAACCAACCTCTCCTTAGATCCTTAAGTATTATTTCCTAAGGAAGAATTTAATTTTTATATGATTTGATGTTTTGCACATTAATGTGTTTTGCATATATACTTATGTTATATACACACACAAATTAAAATTCTCTGTGGTAATCACAAATATTAAAATGTGTGGTCTGCTGTCTTTTCTAATACTCTGCTTCAAAGGAAAATTTAACCCATAAATGCCCATATTATGGCACAAACTGACAAAAGCATTTACTGAAATTACCTCCTATCATTTAGATAGGAAACAGTTTTAATTTGCTTAAAAAAAAAAAAAAAGTCCTGTGCTTGCTCTCAGAACCTAACACAATTCTGTTTTTCTAAAATAGGCCAATGATGTAAATAGTAATGGTATAGAATGGAATAATGAGAATGACCGCCTCTTAGTATGCCAGGTGTGCATCAAATTGGCGGATATAAATGGTCCAGCAAAAGCTCGAGACTTGCATTTGAAGTGGACAGAAGGCATTGTTAATGAATTTTATGAGCAGGTAAGCTGAAACATGAGATTGGTGGAATTGACACTATTCTTTAGGATCTAGATAGCTTTATTATGTTTGAAACTTGAGTTACTTTGATCAAAAGAGTTAGAAATTATTGTAATTGTTCTGGTCTTAGTATTTCCTAAACTCATTTCACCTTTACTGCTGAAATTTTCAAACAGCAAGAAATAACTGCCCATCTCAAGTGGAATGAATGTTCTTGAGTTAGAGGTAAGAGTAGCATATGTAATGATTCTGCGGTCCCTTTCAACACTGAGAACCTATAACGTAGGATAATTTACTTCCAAATGAAATAGTTTTTAATTCATTCAGAGTATACTTAGTTATATTTAAGGAATATCAATTTCAACTGCTACAGAATGAATGCCTTTAAAACAGCAACTACATAATAAAAGTCCAGCAGAGAAAAACTATGGGTTAGAAATGTACTGTTTTGTAGTTTGCAGGGTATTCAGATAGATTAACATACAATTTTTCATGTTTTAAAATCTTGGCTTTACTGCTTTGCAGAATCTACTTTTTTTTGGGGGGGGGGTCCAAGTTTGGGGCTCTGTACAATATAGAAGTGTACTGATTTCTCCACAAGCATATAAGTTCATTATCTCCAAGATAACAAATATATCTTTTTGACTTTGGAATTGTATTCCTTGTGTATCTTTATACTTTACTAATCAGGAATGATCAAGATATCTACCAAGCAAAGCCTTTGTGACAGAACTGTTTTTACTTTGAGTTGCTGCTCCGTAGGAGTAATGAAGCGAGTTTATAAACCATGCATGCAATATCTGTCACCCTCCACCTTAGCTAAACATCCCCAAATGTGTGCTCTGCTACCTATAGGTTACAAAATTCCATGAAGTTTAATCAAGGAAATGATCTTGAAATTGTTCAAGATCAATTGTTCAAGAACAATTTCAAGATCAATACTCTATTATTCTGATACATTTGAATGGAATTATAGGTAATTTTAGGTAATAGTTATAAACACTTAATTTGTAGACCGCTATATAGTCTATATTTCCCATCCTCATTCTCAAAGATAATTGACGCCTGCCTCAGAGTTCTCCAGTAGATTTCATGTTCAAGAAAGAATTTTATGGTAAGGAAAATTAACCATCATTATACTATCTGTACAAACAGAAGTAATAAAAAGTAGTAATATATGATTGCCAAATTTTGAAAAGTTACTGATTTGTAAAATAACATCAGAAAAGATCAGTTAGACCCAATTGATAATGTAATTATTTTAAGTATATAAATTGATTGAAATAAACTTGGAACGACTCCTGAGATTGAGTCCTGGCTCTTCTTCCTTGCCAGCAATTAGACATTGGACAAGTTACTTAACCTCTCTGTGCTTCCTTTCACTTGTTGGTGTAATAGGTATGTATAGTGATGGTACTTACCTCATAAGGTTGCTGTATGGACTAAGAATATATGTAATTTCAAACTGTTTCATTTAATCTTTCTAGGTTTCATATGTCAAGAGAAAAATGTCATCTAAGACACTACCAGGGTGGCCCATGACTGTTGAGTGTGTTAATAATGTACTGATATTTGAAAGTCCTGGTCACTCCTTCTCAGAGCTTTTAAACTTCCTTCAGATAGGGACACAAAATTTTATTCCTCCCTTGTTTATTTTTTGTTATCCTAATTAAACTATCTCTTTTTTTAAGAGTTCTTTTTATTTATTTACACATAGAATAACTGAGGTATAAGCCAGAGGTGTGGGGGGGGGTGATAGGATGCACCAGACACGGAGTGGGAAGCAGAACAGGTGGATCTACTGAAATACGCTGCTGAGGGAAGCAGTGGGGCAAGACAGTAGAGGTCTGCTGTGCCATATGGGTTAACTCCCTGGCTGGGGATTGAACTCATGCCACATTGGCTGGGGATAGCTTGGTAGTGCTAAGACGTAATCCCTTGGCCACCAGGGATCTTCCCCTCTTAAACTATCTTTATACCCCTATGGTCATTAAGTGTCATAGGACAGACTCCTATAGGGGAATAAAAAACTGTAGGAGCTTGTACAGTATGTATATTAACCCAACTTTGTTGTAGTTTTTTTTTTCTCTTTTTGAAAAACAATAGTCTTCCTCATAAAAGAAAAAGTCATAGATTTTTAATCATGGACGAACATTTTCTTATCTCCTTGCGGCTGTGTTGGCCCATCACAGATCAACACTGCTTGCCTATAGACTTTGCACATCATGGGCTATTCATCCCCAGTTCATTGAACACTGGGAACTTGGCGACTGTGCAGCCCTGTGCTAAACACTTACATAATGTTGCTTCTCATTCTCAGCAACCCTGTAAGGCATATTATTCAAATTTTAAACATACATTGGGTGCAGTGTTTGCTCAATACCTCAGAGGTAAACAGATGACAAAAGTCGGTTTTAAAACCACATCTGATCTGAAACTATTCCCCTAACCCTAGAGCCCACAGTGGCAGCATATCAGGGCAGGAGTTGAGGCTCTGGGCCCAGAATCCACACTTCAAAAAGTATTAATGTATGGGTTTTCTAACGTGGATCCCTTAAAAGATTCTGCTGTTAGGAAAAGGAGGGGATTAGAAAAACAATGTGCAAAACTCAACTTTGGGGGTTTCCCTGGTGGCTCAGTGGGTTAAGCAACGCACTATGAAGCAAAAACCGCAGCCACTGCAGCATGAGTTCGATCCCTGCTGCCGGCCAGGGAGGGGACCCACATGGCGCGGCAGACCTCTCCTGCTCCCTGTGCCCACTGCTCCCCTCAGCAGTGTACTTCAGTTGATCTGCCTGTTCTGCTCCCCACTCTCTGTGGTGAATCATCTCACCCCCCCACACCTCTGGCCTGTACCCCAGTGCTTGTATGCATAAATAAATAAATCTTTAAAAAAAAAAACTCAACTTTGTACATTTGAGGTATGACTACAATAGAAATACCAGGGTATTTCTCTTATACCATCTCTCCCAGGAGAGAATATTTAACATTATAGAATGCTTCAGGTTGTTAGTAAATATGCTTATATTTATTTTGAAAGATGTGTATTTCTCTTAACAGAATATCAACCATTATGGGTTGACTGGTGGAAAGAGTGTGAGAATAGTCTTACTTAGGATTTCACAAATATTAGAGAAAGTATTGTAGTTGAGATGATACAATAATTAGATTCATTAATGCTTCTCTGTAACCTAACGTAGACAGTGCTTTTTTTTTTTTTAAATGTCAAGAGTTTTAAAAGCAAAGCTGTTAAAGGTTGTTATAGTTGTTTTTTTCAACAGTTAGAAATGTACTTTTCTTTTTAAAATCATCAGGGAGATGAAGAAGCAAGTCTTGGTCTGCCCATCAGTCCCTTCATGGATCGCTCTTCTCCTCAACTGGCAAAACTCCAAGAATCGTTTATCACCCACATAGTGGGCCCCCTGTGTAACTCCTATGATGCTGCTGGTTTGCTACCAGGGCAGTGGATGGAAGCAGAAGAGGATGATGACACTGAGAGTTGTTATGATGAAGAAGATGGTGAAGAATTAGATACAGATGAAGAAATGGAAGATAACCTAAGTCCTAGTAAGAATATATAGGGAAATCATGATTTATTTAGTGTTCTTAAGGCCCTTTTAATGTGGATTTGGATATTTTATTTCTAAAGGTAGAGATTCAGTAGTCATACCTTGAATAAGGTAACTACTTTAAATACCACCATGCTAATGCCATCACACAAGCATTCTTAGTTAAAGCACCATCTCTTCCTGTGCATGCATGGTGAAAAGCAGCCAGCACATCTAAATATGTATGAGGCGTGTGAGTCCTACTGGTTAACCTTCACCTCTCACCACACCACCCAGTCACCAACCCTCCACATAGCTGAAGAGTACAAGTTCTGATATGTTTTTGCTGTCTGCCCTTCACCTAGACTTAGGCAGGCAGTAGGTCAAAATAAATGGGAAGGAGGAAAGTATGCACTGAACCTAAGAGGAGAACCAAGTTTTGTGGCATTATGAATCTGAATTACTCAATTGTAAGGACACTTTTATATATAAGGCAGTGAGTTTAAAGGAAAGTAAAGAAAAACTTTTGTCAACTTTGTAAGTATAAATTGAATCAGTTATTTCCTCTTTTATGTAGAATTTAAATTAGATCTAATTATTTTTTTGTTTTCCAAGTTTGCTATAAATCAGAACAGATAACTTACAAAAAACTTAGCCCTTTCCTACCATGCTATGTTCAGGATTAGCAAAGTGCAGCATAATCTTAGGTGATTACCATCAGAGTGTCAATTTAGGAAAGTTGGCTTCTAAAAATTATTTATATGCACCAGACTATTGACAATTGAGATAAATTCAATACATTTAAAACATTCTTTAAAAGTTTGTTTTCAACTGTGTATTATTCATCATTTGACATTTCAATAACATTCTCCTATCTCCTCCACTCCCAGTATTCTACCCTAATCCCCTTCTCTGCTTTATTTTTACCCATAATAGTTAACACTGTCTAGCATACTCATGTTTTATTTTTGTATTTGTTTGCCTAGGTCTTTCCCACTAGAATGTGAACTTCATACTGTAGGAATTACAGTGCTCACAAAAGTGCTTGGAATATAATAGAAACTCAGATGTTTGTTGAATGAATGCATGAATCATATTGCAATGATTAGAATACATTTGTTTACATTTCACAGAACCACAAAGGAGGAAAGGCAGGCGACGAATATTTTGCCAGCTAATGCATCACCTCACAGAAAACCACAAGATATGGAAGGAAATCATAGAAGAAGAAGAAAAATGTAAAACTGATGGGAATAAACTGCAAGTGGAAAGTTCTTCCTTACCTCAAGCAGATGAGATTCAGGTCATTGAAGAAGCAGATGAAGAGGAAGAAAGACAGTCTGAATAGAGAAAGGGCATATGGAAGCCTGAACGGGTGGTGCTCAGTGTCAGAAATCCTTGCTTATTGTTCACCTGGCCATTCCTGTGTGGCCAGGCCTTAATACTGTGAGAGGATCCTCGTTGTGCTGGCCTTTTCCCTACTCCTATGCACTTTCACCACATGGACTAGAATATTATTTGTAGAGCTTGGCTTCAGTTGACTCATGTTGAAAAGTCCTTACTGCCTTCACTAGGGTATACATATTTTGTCACAGTACTGCTTTGCCTGGTAGTAAGATTTTCTTGAGGGATAGCTATAGCTGAAAACAAGTGACTTCAGTTTCCAGTGTGGCCAGAACTTTTTGTTTTTGTGAAACAAATTCATACTGTATATTTCCAAATGTGTCTTTTATAAGTCTTTGAATGTCTTGGGTGGGGGTAAGTGTGTGCCTATCTAAAAAGGGATCCAGTGTTGCCTTTCTGAGAGATCTGTTCAATGCAATACACTGTGTAGTGCTGTCCTCCCAGCTAGGTTTATCCATGAAGGACTGAGTGACCTTTGTTATATTTAACAAAATCCGAGTGCATCAATTTCTGATGCTTTTTACTGTTATGTATTATCTACTATGTTGTGTTTGATTTCTTTTCAGAGTATTCAGGTTTGTTATGGATAGCATAAGTCTGAATTCCAGTCTTACTGACTTTATATTTTATGGTTGAATTTTAAACTGTCTGGGTCTAACAATGAAGGGTTTCATTCTTTAGTCAAAACTTCTTATTTTTACTCTTGTTCAGGATTAGTATTTTTAACCTTAGTTTAATATGAACACAGCATAGATTTTTCAGAAGAAAAAATATTTGTCCTAATATTGATGTTGACCTCTTAAACAACATTATTTTCTCTCTTCCTTGATAAATTTGGGATTAATTAAAGCCAAGGAAGAGGAGATATCTGTCTTTCACCTTACTCAAAATCAAATGAAACTAATCCTATTAAGATAAAGAACAAAAAAAAATAGTGTGAGCTCTAAAGGACACATACATTGAATAAATAATTGAACTATATGTTTATCTTTAGATCCTTAGTTCTCATATGTAAAGTTACTGTAAAACTGATATTCATCAATCTGTTAAATTTCTTTCTGTCTTAAGCAACATGACAGAAATGACTTATGACTACTTCTAGAGCCCATCTGCAAATCTAATTTCTAAGATTAAATAAATGGTGGGAATACTTACTAAATTTTATATAACAAGTCTAAATATTTTAGTAAATCATTTCACCCAAAAGCACCTTACTAAATAAAAACATTAAGCTAATGCAGAGAAAGTTGATCATATTTACAATGTCTTTAGGGTTCAAATATGTACCTACTTATAAAAAAATATTTGAACTATAAAGAACAGCTAAAATTGAAAGGTGGTAGATTGATATTTTCCATTATTGTTGGAATATATTATTTATTATATGTTATATTTTGGATTTGTGTAGCTTTTATAGACAGTGAAATCATAAATTTTCCTAAGTTAGTCCTTTATAGTATGATGTCAGCAGGTACTTTCTTAATTGTCGGCAATTTCTTACCTACCTAAAGTATTTGGCTATCTGAAACATATCAATTAAAGATCTATTCAAGTATTAGAAGTTTTGATCCTGCATAGTTATCATAATATTTAATGAATCACCAAGTTTTATTTATTAGATATGTTAAATGCTGAGTTCTTTTCTGCGCTTTTGCTATTTTGCCACATCATTTGTAAACTGGTCCCATATTACTAAGTAATAAAATTTTAACTAATTTATTTAGTTTGCAATCATAATGCATGTATCCTGTGCTTCTGTTTCTCTAGATCACAGTTTTCATCCTGTGTAAGTTCCCAGCTATTGCTTTCTCTCCTGCAAAATACAAATAGGTATAGGTGTATAAATTGACATATGTGCATATATTTACTAAATAATTGACAGACATTAAAATATCCCAAACACTATAAAGTATCAACTTAAGTTCATAAATTGTAAGGAAGGAACATGAGGGTACATTAAGTATATAAATGCTATTAAGATGGAATCTTAGGCACACTGTTGTAAACCATACTTCAGATTCTATTTTTGGTTATTACTGATTAATTTTTTATTGTAATAATTTTCATCATGAATTTGCTGTTTTAAATCACTACCCACTACTCTATAATGTAAGACTGAAAGATTGTTTCTGTAATTGTTTAGTCAGAAATTTACCCCCTCTCTACATTGCATCAACTCATAGGTGCATCATGTTATACAAACTTCACACACACACAAAATGAAGTGCTAACTCTGGTTTCTTTAGTTGCTAGTCTAATCTGGTCAGCTCTAGAGGGTGTGTGTGATAGCAGTTGGCATGTCGAGCATGAACAGCTTCTTAGACACAGTTGACTTTTATGCTGAGAACTGAAGAATTATAAATTAGCTCAGCGATGACTGTCTGGGGAGGGGGAAGCTCAGCATGTGTAGAGACCAGGATATAAGAGATTGTTACCACAATCCCCACGATGAAGGAGCCAAAAGAGATTAACAGTGACTGTAACAGTGACTGTGAGAAGAACAGGAGGAAGTGGTAGAGAGCAATGGTTAATGAAGGACTTACAAAGAAAGCATCACATGCCACTTAATTTTTATTCCTAAAGGAAATTGGGAACAATTGAAAGAATTTTAATCCAGAAGTGATGTTCACATTTTTATGGGGCTCATACAAATAACATATTCTGGTACTCACTGTAAATAGCAGAAATTGGAATGATACAGAGAAGTTAGTATGGCCCCTGCATAAGGAGGACATGTGAGTTCATAAAGCAGTCCATTTTTTCTGGATGGAAATGAAGATTATGCTAAGCAAAATAGATCAAAATAAGAAAGACAAATACTGAATGACTTTACTCATGTGACATAAAAAGAAATATAAGCAAAGAATTTAAGCAGAAGAGACAAAAATAATCCAGAACAAATCCTTGAAATCTGACTACAGAGCTGAGGCTACCAGAAAGGGAGGGGCTCGCAGTGGATTCCAGTAGAGGACTATTGGTACTTTGGTGGTGGATGTGGTGTGATAAGGTATTTTTAGAGCTTTGAACTTGTGCTGTGGAGAAAAAAAAAAACATAAAGTATTATAAACCAACATTATCTCAATAAACATAATTTTTTTAAAAGTATGTTAAATGGAGGATTAGGCATAGTAAGAGCTCAGTGATCTAGACTAGGATAGATTGCAAAGCAACAAGAAAGTGAATGGACTTGATATTTAATAAGAATTAGAATCAATTTGTAATGGTGAATAATTGAATATGGTGGTGAGAAAGAGGTGATGGTGACTTTCAGATTTTTGACATATAATCGTCAGTGTCATTCACTGAGATAGGGTATACCAGAAAAAAAAGGAGATTTTTTTATGTGGATGGAGAGTGATGGGTGTATGTATACCTCACCTTATGTGCTATTGCTTCTTTTTCTCTGAAGTATCCTAACTGATAAAAAGAACCAAATAAATACAAGAAACAATCATAAGTGAGAATAGGAGAAATATACAGATGCTGCATTGCATTTTCAAAAACAATATAACTAGGTCTGAAATTTAAGGAAATATGGAGTGGCAAAAAATGAGCAAGCAATAAGAAATAATAAAACATCACCAGGAAGGAATGATTATAAGACCAACAATAAAACTAATATCAACAATGGAAGCCAGAAGACACCACATTATCTTTAAAGTTCTGAGAGGAAAAAACTGTCCACTTACAGTTAATCAGTACAACTACAGAAAATGAGGGTAAAGTACATTTTTAGATAAACAGTAGCTTTTTCCCATCAGTAGATTTATCTTAACAGAATTTTTAATGCAGTGTTTCTGAAGTTTGCTATAATGTGCATATGAATAATTTGGTGATCTGGTTAAAATGCATATTGTGATTTACTAGGTCTCAAGTGGACTGCAAGAGTCCAGTTTTTAAAAAGTAAGTACCCTTAAGGGACCTATGATCCTATATAGGTATATTCCAAGGCATGGAAACAAGCTGTCATTTGCTAGATGAATTGATAAATAAAACACAATATCTATAGTCAATAGAATATTGTTTAGATATTACAAGTACTGTATGGCCTCCCTGTTGGCCTAGAGGTTAAGTTTCTATCATCGCTACAGCCTGAGTTCAATCCCCCACCAGGGAGCTGGCCCATATGGCACAGCAGACCTCCCCTGTGTCTCTGCTGTTTCCCCTCAGCAGCGTATTTGAGTAGATCTGCCTGTTCTGCTCCACACTCTCTGGTGAATCCTCTCTCACACACCCCAACACCTCTGGCCTTACCCCAGTTTTTGTATGCATAAGTAAATCTTTAAAAAAAGAAAAAGGTATGGATTAGGATGACAAAATCTATTTAACAACTTTATTCTAATAAACTCAAACTTAGACAAAAGGAAAACTCAGAAAAATACAACTTGCCAAAAATCACTCAAAAAGTTAGAAAACCAAAAGTAAGATTACATTCAATAAAGAAATTATATCAGTTAAAAATCTACCTACAAAATATCCAACTAGGGCTAGATGCTTTTACTGGCTGTAGGGAGAGATAACTATCAGGTTTTTCCACCCTCCCACCATTGGTGTGATGATGGGCACCTGCAGTGCTGCACCCATGCCTCAGTGGGCATGCGCAGGTGGGTGCACCTGGGCTAATGCACAAGGCATATAAGGTTAGCGTCATGGGGATGCTGTGTGGTGGTGGTGGCGTCGTCGTGGAAGGAGAAACCAAAGTGTTTCAGTGGAGTATGATGGATAGTATGAAGGTGGCTAAGGTAAAGAACCGGTGCTTGAACCGGTGATGAACCTACCCTGTCTGGAATGGTTGCAAGACACTAGCAAATTATTCAAGCTCAAGGAACTGAATGTTTCCAGTTTATACAAAATATTCCTGATCATATACAAGGAATAATGGTCCCAGTCTACAAGCTATTATTTTGATATTTAACCTGAGTATAAGAAAAAAACTCCAGACCAATCTCATTTCTGACTCGGATGCAAAATTCCTAGATCATATCTGCAAGTTAGTTTTATCCCAGGAATACAAGGGTGAACTACCATTGGCAATTGATGAACATAATTAAACATTAGCCAATTAAAGGGGGAAAGACAACCTCAATAAATGTAATAAATGATGACACCCTTCCATCATTTAAAAGAGAAAGAAAACTGAAAGGGAAATGAGGGAGGAAGAAAAAGCAAACCTAGAATAAAAGGAATTTTAAATTTTGGGCTACAAACAAACTACAGTAAAGGTCATTTAATGGTGAAATGTTATTTCTTTAAGCAGACAAGAATGCTATTGTTACAGGGCAGGGAGAGGGGCACTCTAGAACTCCCAAACTTGCCCTCTTTGAATGGGTTTTGCCATTCGCTGCATTAAGACAAACATATAAGACCTTTAATGGAAAGGAATTTTAATATGATTAGGGTACAATACAAAAAGGACAAAGAACATAGTTACTAAGGTAAGCATTTAGAGTTACCCATTTTCTTGAGGGTAAAAGTCCAGCCAAATAGGATTGGCTCAAAGCAAGGACCAAAAGCCTAGCACAAGTTTAAGGGTCTTTTAGTAGAGACTTATAGAAAAGGGTTAGAAAGAGTTAGATAAATCTGGGAGGAAAAGAGCAAAATTAAAATTTAGATGAAAGCTGCCATTGTTAACCTCCCCAGGGTCTCTCACCCACATCTGTTCCAACCAGTCCAAGACCAAAAAGTAAGCGCAGTTTTTTCACATGTCCCTCTGCTCTATGTGTCTCCTCCAGGTCTCCTTGCTGTTCTCCATACTGCTTCTTCTTTCTCCCTTCCTTCTGTTCTGTCCTCTCTCTTCTCTCTCCAGCATCCTCTTAATCCCTGATCAGCTCTACCCACTTAGGGCGGAACCGGGATTCTGGAACTTTCCCCTTTCCTGGGGACCACCCTGTTAACACTATCACTTTTCATCAGCATTATACTGGGGGCTCTAACCAGAGTATTAAGAAAAATAAAAGCCATAATAGTTGTAAAAGAAGAAACAAATCTGTCATTATTTATAGTTGAAGGTAAGAGAACATCTCAAGGAATTCCAAGAAAGGATAAATTTAGAGTTAATAGGCTAGCACTATTGTCATCCACTGTCATCTACAGTTTTCAACTATATGTTTAAAGAATGGCAACAAATTCTATTATTACCAATTATAGTTTGGAAACAGTCCCCAAGTTCAGGATCTCTTACATTATCTTCAAGAAGTTTCTCACCTAGCAAAAAAAAAAATCCTAGATGAGAGTGACAAAGGCAATGAAGGATTTGTCTCTCATTCCCACCAGTAAGTGCTCTGTAAGGTAAAGGCTGATCAGGTATTTCCACCCTCCCACCACTGTGCTGATGGACACCTGCGGTGCTGCGAGCATTCCAGGGTGGGCATGCGCAAGTGGGCGCACCTGTGTTGGACACGGGCATAAATGGGCGGCGTCATGAGAACACCAGAACAGACAGAACTGTGAGGACGAACTGTGAGGATCAACAGACAGAGAACTGCGAGGACCAACCAACAGAACCGAGAGAACCAACGGCAGCAGCAGCAGCAAAGAGAGAAGAAGCGGCCAAGAGGGTGTGATGCGCTGGGGGCTGGGAGGCCTGCCAGCCTCCCGGCCCCCTGGCACCCCTGCCTGCCATGTACCTGGCCACCGCTACTAAATAAAGCATAAAAGCCACCAAGGGCTCTAAGACTCCCTTCCCTGATCCATCTGCCCAGAACCAACCCGAACCTTGCTCCTGTGCCGCCCCTTCCTGCCGCTACACAAGGGTTCCCTGTTTTTTTAAGGAAAATTGTTAAAGAGGGTATTTATAATTAATTTCACCAGGAAGTTAGTCAAGTAGGGATCTGGTTGCTAGAGTTTTGTCTCAGTCTATTTTCCCTAATAGCACTTTCAATATAATCAGTCTGAATGAACACACAGAAAGACTCAAAAAGAAATAAAAAATTCACCATTAAAAAGAGACAATCTAAGAAGAGTAAAATACACTGTTAAATTCAAATAACTGATTTCAGTCAAAGGTAAATGGAGAAGGGCTGGTTTAATAGGAACTCTAATGGTACAAAGTCCTGTGAGCTGTTGCCAATTAACTACAAGTCTGTTTCTCTAGTTAAAAAAAAAAAGGCAGAGGGTGGCTTACAATGTGTTCTAAAAATATGCCGTCTGCATCCACTCCATTCTGAAATGTTTTAAAAGGAACGTGGTTCGCTAAGCATAATCCCCTCCAGATCCATCCATGTTCCCATGAATGAGTCTAGTTTTTCATTTCTGATTGCTGAGTAGTATTCCATCGTGTATAT